>JAJHUR010132994.1:0-11650 GCA_027495735.1 Lutjanus campechanus | reverse complement strand
TTTACATTTTTTTTTATAATCACCCGAAAATAAGAATAGTTTCTGTGTTACCTTAGTATGGGCCTTTTTATGTCCTCTTTCATGGTGGCCACCATGTTTCTACAGCAGATAACATCAGCCCTGGGTAAACAATGTTGTTGCTTACTTGCAGACGCTGCTCGGTCTGACAAGCAAATGAATCATAAACTGTCTCACATTTCAACAGCCTTTATAATATGATTGGGGTAATGAAGAATGTGATTAACATCTTCAAATGTCGCTTTATACACACAATATTTTTTTGTCCTCTGTTTTCTTAGTGTTTTGCTACTTTTAGACTAGTCGACTACTCTAACTTAAAATGTTGGTTTAATCGACAGAGAAATTAAAATCCATACCAAACACTGATTGCTGATGCATCCTTTCACATTTTGTGCAAGTTTCATTGCCCCGGTAGGTTCTCCTCCACGCTTGGAAGGGGACAGTGAGACAAGGCCACTAAATCCTACACACTGGTCCTTTAAAGACAATCTGCTGCAGTTTTCTGTCGTTCACCCCCGTCCTCACGTCTCCCGTCTATCTTGGCAGGATACCCTGACCCGGAGGTGGTGTGGCTGTGTGGCACAGAGCCTGTGCTGGAGTCACCCACGGTGCAGATAGAGTACGAGGAAGATGGATGCTGCACCCTGATCCTGACCAAAGTCGGCCCAGAGGACAGCAACGTTTACACCTGCAGAGCCACCAACGACCACGGGGAGGCGCTCTGCTCAGCCAAACTCACCGTTCAAGAGTAGACTCATTATATCTGCAGCATGTATGCAGAGATGAAATGCATAAACGTGATGTTTTTGAACGGCTGTACTGTAAATTCTTATTTTAACACAAACAGGGACATCCTTGAAATATACAGTATAAAACATGTATTATTGTATAAAATTTATGAACAGATGAATATTGTTACAGAGCTTTAAGCATAGATAAAGGTTGATATTTCTTCATGGGACTGAGATATGGATTTTCACTGTAATACACAACATGCTATTTCAGCTACAACCACAAATTTATTTCTCAGTTTGGCTGATGGGGGGAAAAATTGAAAGATTTCTTTCCAAGCCAATCAGCTGGCAGTGTGAATAAACTGAGATATCCCTCTGAAAAGCAAACAAGCCTGAAATGATGTTTCTTGAATCACAGATAAGACTTTTCCACCGACGTGGAACCGGACGTGTTCTGGTTCAAGCACCGAACCGTTCTGAGCAGTTCTACCAAATGCATTTAGGCAGGTTTTCATCTCTACAGGTGATGGATGGGAGCAGCCACACGTCATGTCCCTGTCTTGACAATGAACACTCCCTCCTTTGGGTGAAAACAAGGACTGTAACAGTGAAGAATCAAAAGAAAGTCGTAGTGATGGTGTAACTAAAAAATGTCCCCACCATAAAACATCTGCTGGTAGCATAGAGTTTGGTTCAATACTACCAAAACAGCTAAATACAGTCATATATATATATATATAGTATATTTCTTATGTTAAGCATTTGAACTGGCTAAGACCTGAGGATTCGTACCGACCACCTCTCAAATCAAAGTGATTAAACATGTTGTACCTGGATGAGCTGCTCTGTTCCACTGTGCATCATGCAGCGCCCTCTGTTGGTGACAAAAACGTGGGCTGGTTGAATTTGATAGCATCAAGGTTCCAAGAACCAGAGCTAATTTGGAGGAGGAGGGCCTACGGTGAAGATCTGACTCATGATTTCTGTTTTGTTAGATAAAATTCTGAAGAAAAGGTAAACCTATGTTATGTTATATTTTCACAATATTTTCTGGTTTTTAGTGGAACATCAAAATCAAACCTCAGCATTAATAACTTCAACCAAAACAAAAAACTTGAGATTTTTTGTTACAAGGAGCACATCAGTGTCATTAAAGGATAAGGCTGGTGATACTCTGGTGTACAAGCTAAAGTGGTTATCATTCACACACTGTGAATAGAAGATCACTTAAATTTAGACTTGGATTTTATTATTATTTATGTCTCATAGCATGGCACAATAAAAAAAAAGTGAAATGCAAGATGAAAAAGACATTTTGGGGTGATTTATGTTGATTCTTCCTGAGAAGAAACTGAAAGTAAACATCTTTACTTCATTTGTCAATGTTTGAAACGTCTTCCATACATTTTGCAATATTTAAGGCTATCCTGATTAGCAATTAGTCATTGAGATTGAAGAAGTTTGTTCCTACATGAAAATCATGAAAAACTCTGCTTTGAAGATCAGTCACTCACATAATTACTGACTCTGCCTCAAATACTCAGTTTGCCACGCTGCTAAAGTGGATTATAAATGCATAGTTGTCATGAAATACACTGTCTGTTATCTATAATACGTCTCATATATCTGAACTGTATGAGCTCCTATTTGTCTGTGTGCCATGTCTCTTTTAAGGTAATATTAACAGGATTCCAGACATGATGTTATTGTTACTTTTGCTCTGATTTTTTTCTGCTTCTGAAAAGAAAAATCAAACCAGGGCCAACGATGAGGCAATAATTCTAGCAAAATTTATGGACCTTGTGCTTTCAGTTTGTACTTTGTGCTTGTTAAAGCAGTTACGAGTTGTGAAACCAGCGCCACGTCCTTTCACAAGCTTCCTGACATGAAAACCACCTGCTGAGTAAAGCTACTAGTTGTTGTGGAAAAGCTGGGTGGGGAGGGATGTATTGACTGTGGCCTCCAGCCACTGGTACTGTGCTTATGCAACTGTTCCAGGTGGCACATGCTTTTTTCCATTTGCTCCAAACAGCACAAGGAGGAAGCAGCACTGAGGTCCACTGCTGTAAATTAAATAGTATATTTAAAGGGAAAGAAAAGATGTTATAAATGAGGAATGGACAGAGGTTTACCAAAATAGTAGCCTTTTAATTACACTGACATTGACTTTTAACACGTGTAGATGTTTGAGCTTGTCTGTACATTTTCCCACAATTTTACAAATAAACGTTTTGTGTTGAACATGATAATTCAAAATCATTCATTTGGTCCTTTCCATAAAATCCCTAAAATAAATATATGTACAAAACAGTAAATAAATTAGCTTGTGGCCAAAAGATAAATAAAGTATATTCCATGTGCATTTCAACTCAAGTATGAGATATGAGTGAGTGCAAAAAGAAGATCCAGCCTCCTGTGTAAGACAAGTGTGGACGGTAGTTAGAGCAGGATTTGGTTTAAAAAAGAAAGTCCGAGTGGATGTGGATGGGAAAGTCATGTAGACCGCCTCCTCAATGGCGCCTCCTTCTGGTTCTTGTACAGCACCGCCGCCCGTGACTCGAAGGCGCCGACCATCTGCTTGACGACTTCGTCAAAGAACACGCTGGCCAGCTGAGAGTGCAGAAGGGACTTGAACTCAAATGACACCTTCAGGAGACACAAGAGGGAGACAATGATTCATCATTGTTAAGAATTCAACCAATTAAAAATTAATTGATAGTCCAGAAATGGCAGTAATTGCACCTAATCCAATATTGTTTTGTCTGGCAGAAGCATTTGATGAATAATAAAACTTAGACCTGACAAAAAAAGAGGTAAAAAAGCAAGAAAAAAATAAATGAAAAGGAGAGAAAAGGCATCTTGTAACTTATTAATTATTAAGGATTCATTGATTGTTTGTCTTTTCAACAATCAGTGACGCACAAAATTTGCAACCCTACAGGATTCCTAACTATTTTGATAATTAGTTTTAAAACTGTTGATTACTGAAAAGTAATTTTCATGCAAAAATGGAACAAAAAAGCTGTTTTCATCCTCTGAAATATGGAGATTTTCTGCTTTTCTCTGTTCATTATTATATTAAACTGAATATCTGTGGGTTCTGCACTGACAAAACTAGACAATTACAGATGTCAACTTGGAGTTTGAAAAACTGGAATTTACATTTTTGTACTATTTTCTGACATTTTATAGATGTTGCAAAACCAGATTTAACAATCAACTTTAGTCTTTGTTTTTATTTGATAATCGGTAATAAATAAAACAGAAAATAGTAACAGTAATGTTGGACCCTGCAAGATGAAGCAGTGAAAATAATCTAAATAAAACCTAATAAACTTAAAATGAATGTTCTTTAGGTGGGTAAAATACATTTTGCGTTTTTACATTGCGTAGCTGTGCTGGTGTCCTTCTCCGCTTCTCCAAACTGGGGGCACGCTGCAGGTAATACACTGACTATCGACAAGTACCTCTGCAACACCACTTCAAATAATCCAAACTATCCCTTTAAAATATTCACTGATAATCCATCTTCCTTATTTAACACGGTCTACTGAAATCGAACCACTTCCTGGCCGACCCTGAAGTAATCTGAGCCAATATTGAGGTCAAACTTCTGTCAGCAGCTCCTTAACACTGTTCCCTGCCCTGGCAGCTATTTCAGACCTCCAGGGACATGTCACTGCAGACTAAATTTAGACCATAATGAGATTTTACTCAACACTTCCTTTACGCACTAATCCTGTCAAAATGGGACAGGATCAAAGACGAATTAGTCTCTCATTTAGTATGTAATCTCTTAACTCTTTTGTGATCAGCCGTTTTATTCCTTTCATTGTCGACATTATTCTGCCCTGATTTCCTCACGGTTGTGCAGATATTCATTTCATCTTATATACACTTACATAGAAGTCCACTTTGCAGGAGGCTGGTAGGTCTTTGGCACCAGGAGCAAACCTCCATATTGTTTCAAGATGGCTGAAGAGGGATCCATCAGTGCACACGGCCTGTTTCAAAAGACATGAACCTTTTTTTAAAATTTAATTCCTTTTATTTATTTAGTCATCTGCTGCAGTATTGCAGTGCTTATTTCCTGGAGTTAACGCTACACGGACTTACCCTGACTTTGTGGTTGGGGACGATGGTGACCTCAGAGGTGTAACGCTCCACGATGGGGGGGAAACCTATTTCGAGCTGCGCCAGGACTCCGCCGTTTCGTCCCTTGGTGACTTGAGACTTCTTGCACCAGGGAACGAAGTGCTGATACTGGTCCACATTGGCCACCACATTGTACATCTGCTCTGGAGTATATCTGAGGATACAGTCATCACACGATGGCAGCGTGAGTCAACGAATCACAACGACTCTCATTCACACCTTCACTCAATTGACCCCGACGGTTCACTCAGTGAGAGGGTGGGTACATGAGTCACACGCCTCCCCTGGTGCTAATGATCTCAGAGCCCGAGCTGACATCTTCAAATTGTTTGGTTTGTCTGAATAATAGTTCAAAATCTAAAGAAATGTAGTCATACAAGACAAAGTAAAGCAACAAATCTTCACATTTCAGAAGCAAACGTTTGGCTTTTTTTGCTTGAAATTAGGGCTGAATGATTTGAAGAAAAGGTCAACTTGCAATTCTTTTATGTTTTATGATGATTTTTGCTTCGTTATTTTCCTTTTCATTGAAAGTTGTATTAAAATGCTTTTGTTTTCGTTTTTTTCCAAACCAAACAAAGATTTTTCTTAAGTCTATAGAATACGATTGGTCGGCTGGACATCTCTGCCACACCACACAAAATTAATTGTGATTAATTTTAGATATTTTCATTGTCAAAATAGATGCAAATTAATTTTTAATTTAAATTTAAATTTGAATGAAACCTCTGTTGTTTTGTTTCAGGGGGTTTACTGTCGTCTAATTTCAGTGGTGTTCAACATGTTGGTTGATGTCATATTGAGACGCTCACCCTAACGTCCGGCTCTCAGTGTACTCCATCCTGCGTGTGATGATGGGAGCAGCCAGGTTGATGAAGCTGCGGCTCGGCGTGATGACCGGGGCGACGGGGCCGAGAGGCAGGCTGGCCCTTCTCGCTACCAGGGCCCCACAGGAGGCCAAGTGTCTGAGGGAAGGAAATTATTTTTTTTCAATTAATCATTAATAATTAACAAAATACAAAATGCTCGTCTTTTTCCCAGTTTAAGTTTAATTTAGAATGAAGCACAAACAATCTAAACAAACCGAATAATAAAACAGTAAGGCCCTTACACCAAACAGCCTGCCCTTATTTAATAAATGACTCCACGGTTCAAAATAATGCCAAATAGGGCTCAATTACTGCAATGTCTACACTAACAAGGCAGACCAAACTAAATTAATGAACCTGTTTGAAATGTACAAAGAACATCCCAGGTTTGAGTGCCATATCATGGATCTTTTTTTTTTTGTACAATCAGTCTGGGTGAGCTTAAGAATAACTAGGATTGATGTCGTAAATTCAAACATTTTGAATCTAGGAGCATTAAAGATGTAACAAAATATTGAGGATGTTTTTTTTTAATGTTTATTATTTTTAGGTCTGAACAATTAATCAAAATTTCACTGAAATCGCAATATGGCCTTTTGTAGAGCTGCAACAATTAATCAATTACTAATTGATTAGACATTTGAGGATGTCATCTTGGGCTCTGGGAAACGCTGACCAACATTTTTCAGCATTTTCTGACATTTTATAGACCAAAGAACGAATTGATTACTTGAGAAAAGCCGTATATTCCAGACTGGACTGGACAGACAGGACTGCAGCATTATTTCTGTGTTGCAACTGTACATACATGATTAATGCAAATATTCTGCACATGCTTGGTTCATGGCAGGCTACTTTTATTTTGTTTTATTAAAGACGGGAAAGGGAAGCTCTTTAAAGCTACTACAAAGAGTTTTTAACTCATTATAAAACAGTCTCAATTTAATACTGAAGCCTCTATATGACCTACATAGAGAGGACATTATTCAGACAAAGTTACAGTGAGTAGTATGTTAGCCAGTTAAAAAGAAGCAGAAGGAGATTTTTACATAGATAATTTTATTTTTGACGTTATATTTTGTGGTTATTACAGTGGAGACAACTGCTTTTGTCTACATGGGCCTCCAAAATCAGCAAAATATTCAAGTTCCTTGTGGTAGCTTTTAAGTTAAGAAGAAAAAAATAATATATGTATTAACAAAAATACAGCAAAATTTCAAATTTATTCTTGAATAAGTTTTTTCAAGTCGTCCTTTTCTTTCTTTGTCAATATCGCGATAATATCCTCTCATGGACTTTGTGTTGTGGTAGTATCGCGCCTTTTATGGTATTGTGACATTATTGTTGTGCAATGAGCACTAATTCATATATAAATGATGATCTTTTAAGGGAGAGTAAAGTATTTAATAACTCTTTTCTGAGGACAAACTGATGATGATACTGACTTTAACATAAAACTTTAGTTCTCATTGAGGAAACTCAACTGAAGCTTCATGAAAAAGAAAAAAAAACACCAGCAGTCAACCACAAGAGGGGGAAGCGCGTCCTGTTCGTTTACTTTCACTTACGCATTTATCAAACACTGGAAATAAGTTTACCATCAATTCATAAGAACAAAATATCTCCAGAAATTTACAGACAGGTCCGAATTACATCGTTAGTCTGATTAATGACCGTGTGACGGACTAAACAAGCACAGTTAAAAGTTAAACTTGACTCAGTTTTCCGCCTCCTCAACTCATCTCTGTGGGAAAAGTCCCTTCATCACTCACCTGATATTCGCTCTTTTTGCGCTTCCTCTCAAAACATTTGCAGAGTGAACTTCAGACACGTCCAGCAGCGCCTTCAGGAGCAGAGGAGTCGTTTTACTCGTCATGTTGAAGTTTGAGGTTAAAAACGAGGACAGGTATTTCACACAGACGTCGGTTTGTTTCAGTCTCAGCGGCAGTCACAGCACCGGGCTTTGCTCTGACTGATGAGTCTCGTAACCTGCGCATTAAGGACAGCAGTGACGTAACGGGAGGCTGTGGCCAATCAGAGAGAAGGACTGATAAAGTTTAAAAGTTAAGATCGATCCCTTACAGGTGAGTCCTAAGTAAATACATTTGATCATTCATGAAAGTGATAAGATATGGAATGCCATTTAAGTGAATAGCCTAACAAATAAACAAATAAACAAACAAACAAATAAATAAATGATGCAATAGGTATATAAATAAATGTAAATGTAAATACATAAATGAGTCAGTATGGTTAAGTAAATAAATAATTAAGTGAATAAATAAATATTTCTGAAACATATCTTGCAATAACTAAATAAATGAGGTAATAAATATATATTTAAAAAATGTAAAAAATAAATATAGAAAATAGTAAATATAGTAAAATAAATAAATAAATATTGGTTATGAAATAATAAATCCTGAAATAAATAATGGGGCAACAAATAAATGCAAATAAATGTAAATATACATATAATAAATGAGTCAGTAGTTAAATAGATAAATGAATACATAAATAAATGAATGTGGCTATGAAATAAATAAATAAATAAATAAATAACTCAATAACATAAATGTAAATATATAAATAGTTAATGTAGTTTAATAAATAAATGAATGAATAGGTTTTTATTTGTTTGTTTGTTTGCTTGCTTGCTTTTCAAAAGACTGCTTGTATTTATTTCAGGAAGACATTGTATTAAAACAAAAACTATGTAAAACACAAGCAGAAGACAAACAAATGGCTGAAATGACAATCAAACTGTCACACTTATCCTCCATCTCTGGGTTAAATATCAGACTGTCATGATATAGAAAATGTACCCTGTGTATCAGATATTTTACTTGAAGGTTTCTTGGATGTCATATTTATCAGTGGAGGTGCTGCTGTTTAAATTGAACTGTTACTAAGAGATGTATGTTGACAATATCAGTCAAAGCTAATGTCCTCAGTTCTTACTCAGAGACACATGAGTTCCTTTGAACTTGATAACTTGATAAAAATGAGATTTACATAAAAACTTGTGAAGCCACGACTTGTGCACAGAATTGAGGCCGACATTTTTGCTCTTGTCACGCAAAATTAAACGATGAGGACAGATTTGGCGCCTTATACGAGACAAATGAATCATCCACAAATAATTTGTGGGTGAATCATTGACAGCTGAGTTCACGCGGTTTTGAAAGGTTTTTACGAGCGAGCCAAAGTCTAAATGATGATGTGTGCATGAGCTGGGGAACAAGCAGGCACATGATGTGCATGTGACACACCTGGACTTTGGATTTACAGAGAAATAAGGTTCATCATGAGGCCTACATTCAGACGAACTCTACTCATGTTTAAAGCAACAACAGTAATATAAGTATCCGAGTACCAAACAGAAGTATTCTAATACACAGACAAAATATTAATGTTTAATGATGGCAGGAAAGCTGGTTCACCTTAAAAACTTAAGTTCCCCTGCTGCTTTAAAACATGAGTTAAGTGAACACGGGCTGAATAATTGGTTCAAAGTCGTCTTGTGAGTTTTGAGAAGGTAAAACCTTTTGCATCAAGTGAACCTGAGAAAATATTCAAGTTCAATACTAACCTTAATCATGGTTTGCGATGTTTTCATTATTATGAAAAGAAAGAAAAAAAAACATGACTTTGTAAAAAAACAACATCAACAAAGTTTCAAGTTTTGAAATAAATGAAAAAAAAAGTTTTGTCGACCTATAATCTTAAAATATCTCAACTAAATAAACTTTGAGTTTTAGAAACTTAAAAAAAAGTATTTCAAAAACTGGTCACTGACAGTTAACCATCATCACTTTCACTTCACTCAATACAGTTTTTGGGGCTTCCTAAAATCCAAAGTTTATCTAAAGAAGAAAAGTAAATTATCTCAACAAAAGATCCGTAGTTATAAAACCCTTTTTTTTTTTAACTTTAAGAGTTTTAGTTGGGTTCAAAACTCAAAAAGCTATTGTAGTATGTTGCCTTGAAATTTAGATTTTTCTCACCTTTTTGTTTTTCCAGTATTCAAAATACAAACAGAGGAGTCTGAAGAGAGTTTGACCTCTCAAACAATTGCATGCTGGGAAGTCTGCTATCAACTCACAGCAGAACTTTTATTTTGACTTAAATAACTTAAAGGGATAGTTCGGGATTTTTGACATGAATCTGTATGGCATCCTCATCACCAGTGTCATGCAATCACACTGACTTACCCCTGGCAGCGTCCTGTGAGCAGAGTTCTCGTCCAGCTTCGGTCAAGCCGAAAGTAGTCCGGCAGGTTTGCTAGACCCAGTAAAATAAAACGTTTCTCTTCCCAAAACATTATGTGTTCAAAAAGAGTGATATATTTGCATCCCAAAAACATTGTAGTGGAAAAAGTCACACGTCGTTATCACTTGGCCCTATTTTCTCTCAGTTCGTATCAGTGCGCGCCGTCATTCTGACAGCGAGCTCAACTTTTCTAGCTCATTTCAGTGCTTACTTAGCAGCTGTATTCCCAGACAAGCAACGCTAACAAGCTAGCTTTAGCGCTAGCCAAGTTCATTAGGCTTTAAGATAATATTTGATAATATTTTTTATAAAGTCAAGTGTGTAAAAATGGTGAAGGCTTGCGACTATCCTGGTTGTGCCAACAAAGATGATGGTGAATCGACTCACAGTTTTCATCGTTTTCCTGTGACGGACGTTGCTCTCAGGCAACTTTGGCTACTCGCTTTGGGCTTCCATATTGACACCAGACTGGCGAAAATAAAAAAGCTTCGAGTTTGCAGTGCGCACTTCAGCGAGGATGACTATGCGTCTTCGTGCCCAAGACAGACGAAGAAAAGGATTTTGAAGAGATCTGCTGTTCCTGCAACACTGGTAAACAAAACAACTAATGATTTTATGTAGCACCCGTGCGTAGCCTAACGGTGATGCGCCAGGGTCATGCAAAAGCAATATTGAGAATATTAATCATAAAACATAACAATCAATCACTCGGTGTCATACTATTAGTGATGCTTACTAAACATAAAATCTGTGCTGTTGTTTCAATCATCTGCAACTATGATTACGCGGACGTATGTACGAGTACCTACTCCATGATTTCAGTCACAGTGTAGAATCTAGGCTTAGTAGGCTATGTGGCAAGACAAACTGGGCTGACGTGACGTCTCAGCTACCAGCTCTAAAAGTAGCAGACCAGGGACGTCCGGAGGCCCTAGCTGTCAGGTCACGGTATCGCGCGCACTGATACGAACAGAGAGAAAATAGGACCAAATGATTACGAGGTGTGACTTTTTCCACTACAGTGTTTTTGGGATGCAAATATATCACTCTTTTTGAACACATAATGTTTTGGGAAGAGAAACGTTTTATTTTACTGGGTCTAGCAAACCTGCCGGACTACTTTCGGCTTGACCGAAGCTGGACGAGAACTCTGCTCACAGGACGCTGCCAGGGGTAAGTCAGTGTGATTGCATGACACTGGTGATGGGGATGCCATACAGATTCATGTCAAAAATCCCGAACTATCCCTTTAACCTTAACCCGAGAATATACATTTAAATGAAGTTAGTGATTCTCTGTGTGTGTGATGTTTTACAGTGTGCAGGCTTTGACACCTCTAAGTTGTTCTGTAATAGGTGACTGTGCGATAACGCAGCCAGAAGTGGAGGAGCAGGATCCATTTCAGGATCTTCACACTGGAATTAGGGCACTTGATCGGGGAGGGATTAAAGAACCTCAGTCAATCCTATCAGAGATGAGGAAGTCGCAAACGTAACTAAGATGTACAGACAAGGTAACCTGTCTCAGGTTATAAGAGTGCGTACTCATGGGCTTAATCGCCCCGAGCAGATCCAAAATTATACAGAGGATGGATTTTGT
>JAJHUR010132993.1:2654-26026 GCA_027495735.1 Lutjanus campechanus | reverse complement strand
GTTATGCAGCTGCCTGCCACATGGCAGTCCCCCTCTCTCCATGGTAATGGCTGGACGTTGTAATCCAGCACGTCAGAAAGCAGAAAGTGGGATAAAGGAACCATAGTATAAAACCAGCATGATTTGTCAGTATTTTGATCTAGAAAATGAAAATAAGATGTATATAGGCGATATAAACTAACGTATAACCATTCAGCCAAAGCAAAGTGTAACCACATCCAGTACAGACATGTGGACATTAGGAGAGCAGGCTGCTGGTGTTAGCACTGCTAATATTAGCCATACTGTGCAATGTTCATAATGTACAGCACAGGTGCGCCACTTTTCAGCAGTCTTTGAAATACTAATTGGTTAATAGAACATTATTAGAGCATGATTCATGGTTTCAAAGGTAATACACATAATTGTTTTCAGAAAACGTTTACTCTTATCAATTAATAAATTGTGCTCAATTCTGACTGTTTCCTGGGTGTGTTCTAGTCTAAATTAAAATTTCCATTTAGTCGCGGGGAAAAATAGTTGCCAGGAACATTCCTAGTTTCTACAGTAGCCTAAAACGAGCAAACCAAACACTGGCTCTAGATACGGCATTTCGAGTTTTGCGGGCACCGTAGGTTATACTACATGCTTGGAAGGGGAGGATGAGGCAAGGTGCAATCTATAAGCCCACTCCCACATGCCACTTGAACCTACACAGGTAAGTAAACAATTATCTATTTCTGCTTCATAAATCAGTCCAAAGAGGGACTCACCTTGCAGGTCAAGGACGAGGGGGTTTGGGGCGCTTTCACAGACCAGACACATCTGGGTCACTTGGACATTGGGAACACTTGGATCTGAGACAGGATCAAAGAAACACATGGTTCAATAAAGACAATCAAGATATTTTCAAACATTTCCCTGAGGTGAAATTTTAGACACTGTATATTTACAGCTCCTTATTAAACGCATTTGACTGTGCAAAGTAGTCACCATATAATTTTTTCCATACTATGCAGATTTTTGTTGAGTTTGTCTTAAATCAGAGAAATCATAACCTCAGGATGGCAAGTCAGTGTCTGTGTGTAGAATTAATTTACACGTATTTGTCGTGACAACACTTTTGTCGATGCATACAGACAACTTAGACCAGAATCTAAATATTTACAAAAGGTCTGCACAGGACACGTGTCCTGTAACAAGCAGCTGTTTAAGTTAGTGGGCTCCAGGGAGCTGAAATCAGGACAGCTCTGCTGTAGTTGGGGCAGCCTCTGCATTAATTAGACTTAGCTTTCTTCTCAGTCCCACTGAAGCAGCCTTTTTTTGGTACTGAGTGACAGCATACTGATTCATCGGTTGATCGACATACTAGAAAATACTAGGCCACAGGTTGCCAACTTGCTCTGGAGGTCTGACTTAGCTTACAGGATCTGAAAATCTGGAGAAGCAACAAGTATGGCATCTTAGTCCTCGCTGGTCAATCTCTATATACGTTTAAATGAAATCGCTGACATGACCTACATCAAGTCTTCATAGGTACATAATCAAACTGCTATTTTTTCTAAGACTAATGTTGAGCTCATTTTGTCAAGAGCCTGAAAGCATCCTGTGTAGGCCTGTGTAGACAGAAGAAGAAAACTACTGCTGCTGCTGCTCTGCTAACGTGCTGCTTTCGCTACTCGGATTGTGTAGACATTGTATGTCTGTGAAGCTAATATTAGTTCAACCAGGAAGAGGACAAAGCTGTAATCAACAGAGTATTAACTTTATACTGTCTTAACATAACTATGTATCAACTCCATATCATAAAAAACACTGTCAGATGTGTGTCAAGCAATGGACAGCACAGCAAAGAAGTAGAAAAGAAATGTGTTCTTGCTTTGTCTGCAGTTGTTGATTTACACAACCATGGCACACTCATTAAGTAAATAGCGACAAGTAAGAAAATGTCATGACATAGTTTATAAACAAAACCCAGGTGCAACATTTTTTTTCTCTTATCATTCAAGCGTTTCATCCCAGTTCTCCCCTACACTTTTCTGCTGGATTAAAAACAAAGATACAAGCCCTTTATTCCATTGATGACACTGGTGTTTGTAAGCCAAGGAGGGAGCACATGTGGGGCTTGTCTGCTAAATGATTGGCTATTTGTGTTTCAATTAGGGCTGAACGATTAATTGCATTTGCGATAATATCGCGATATGATAAAACGCGATTTTCTAATCGCAACGTGTGCGATTACGAGGTGGCCACGTAAAAAAAAAGTGGTCGCGTGACGAGAGAGAGGAGAGAGAGGGAGAGAGAGAACGGACCACTCTGCTGCATCAACTTTTTATGCTGCACCTTAAACTGTTGCACAATGGTCTCTGGCTGGATGGAACAGTTGGAAACTGACTCAACTGAGACTTTAGTCTTGAAGAGGAACAGCACACCAACGGTGAGGAATTATTTCGGTTTTAAAAAGGATGGTGCGCAGCGTCAGGTGTTGCGCAGAACATGCCCGGTTGTTAATTCACGGGGCAAAACTACAAACCTCTTCCAGCACTCCAGCACCACAAAGCCATTTACGACAGTTGTATGACTAAAATGCAGAGCACCAGTGCACCACACACGCTAAACCCAAGACAGGCATCACTGCCCGACATGTTTGAAAGTGTCACTCCGTATGAGCGCAGGTCTAAACGGCACGGGGAAATCACTCGCGCAGTAACCGACTTCATTGCTAAAGTGAGTGATGAGGTGAGTCAGACATCGTGTTGTGTGTCTAATTCAGATGGTAGAGCAAAAAGTTTCTGGATTTAAATGCATTAATGATCGGAGGTGCAGGAATTCATGACACTTTGTGCTTGTTAACTAATTAATTAAAGCTCTCGGTGTGCTCAGCCGTAACATATGAGAGCAACAAAACACACACCAGCCCGCATGAAAATCAAATACCAAGAATAATATAGCAACATGCTATGGCTTTATTTTCCTTTCCTGTCAAATGCCAATTAAACATATTAGACTATGACTATTTTACAACTGCATTTTTCCTGCCTTTTTTCCTAAAATAATTTTAAAAAATGGCATATTAAATCGCAATCGCAATATTGAAGAAAAAAATCGCAATTAGATTATTTTCCCAAATCGTTCAGCCCTAGTTTCAATTGTAGCATGCTCCATTATAAAGGGATCTAACAGGCTGTCTATGAGCCGGGGTGTAGTCGTTTTGTGCTTTCATGGCAGTTTGCATTGACTGCATTAATATGAAACTCTCAAACATTTTATCAAACTACTTTCCTATTGCTATTGATGATGTGTCTATCAGCAATAGCTATCACTATCGTTTTATC
Source organism: Lutjanus campechanus (assembly GCA_027495735.1). Classification (NCBI taxonomy): domain Eukaryota; kingdom Metazoa; phylum Chordata; class Actinopteri; order Lutjaniformes; family Lutjanidae; genus Lutjanus; species Lutjanus campechanus. Next base: position 22,712 of record JAJHUR010132993.1, on the reverse strand, counting down.
ACCATGGTCTAGTCATATCTCTTGATAACGTGAGAAGAACAGCCAATCATTGAACAGACAAACCTGAAGTGTGCTCCCTCCCTGGCTGATAAACAGCCTATCATATCCCTAGGTGCTGTGAGTGACATGAAAACAGGTGTGTTGTTCAGTTGCCTCGTTGACATGTGAGACAAGAAATAGCGTGCAAAATGAGTGCAGATAAAAAAGGTCAGCTTGACAGTTTGGCAGTTTTGGGGATTTTTTAAGTTGGACAGAATCATGTTTAATTCTATGTCAACCACAAATACAGGCCAGTAGTTTAATTTATAACTGATTAGCAAAGCTGATGTGCTACACAAAGATGGATCTAGGATTTCTGCGTCTATGCTACCTAAAATATCTACCCAATTTTTCTTACTCTCTCCTGCTTTCTGTCTCTGTCTCTCTCTCTCTCTCTCTCACACACACACAACCCACACACACACACACACACACACAATGCATTACCAGCCGCAGCGATCCCGGGGCCAAGTAGGGCTTGCTTATATTTGCGTAGACTCTCATCATCCTTATCCAGGTCGTGGATCTCTTGCACTGTCTTTTGGGCTGGTGGCTTGTAGTTCACCGGCTCTGGCTCCTCGTTTTCTGCGGCAATGGCTGCTAACTGCTCTGGAGTCACCTCATCCTCAGCCATGTCTGGACATAGTAGGTACAAGGGGAGAAAAATAGTTGGCATTAATGACACATAAAAATAAATTATGAAAAAAGGGCTGTGGTAGGAAAAGGAGAAAATGTGATGTTTCAAACAAACAGCACGTGGACAATTCTTCCTGTATTCCTCATGGACACTTGCCTCTCTGGGAAGAGGTTGTAAATCACAGGGTAAACAGATGACCGCAACAATAATGCAAGTGAGGAATGCTGACGTTAAGTGTCCAGCCTACTGGATATGTAGCTCTGGTATGACTATGAGGGTGTGCTGATAAGACAGCAGCAGCAGCAGCAGTTTCTCTTTAAGCTGCTGCTGCTGACCTCACTCTGGCTGCTGTGTGACATCATCTGAACACAGTTCTCTGAAATAACATCATCACCACCATAGTAGGACAGTTATCAATGAGGTGTCATGCATCACATGATATGAAGCCTCTCCCTGGGGGTGGCACTTGACACAAGCCCAGACATTATTTAGGCCAAAGGAAAAGGGCTGTGCTCCTTCAGCATGAAATGTATTAGCCTGCAAGGATATTTTAGAGGAAACTGACCAATCAGACCATCAGGTCTCACACTGCTTATGCTTCATCCATGCAACAAGTTCACAACAGAGTCTAATACATTGCTCTAAAACTCGTTTAATGCTGAATTTTTCTTTTTTAATCTACATGCATGAGGAATACCATTTTGTGAAAAACAATCTAAAGTACAAGCACAAGATTATTTCTGCACACATAAAACACCAGATAAGAAGGATGTTAAATTCATATCAGGAAACAAATACTTAAGACAAAAATGATAAGGATACTAGGGATGCACGATAACTATCGGTACCGATAATTATCAGCCCGATATTGGAAAAAATGACATCACACAGATAAGTCAGATAATGAATTTTTTTTGCCGATAACTACATCCAATTATAAATAGCCAACATTGCCTTGATTTCGTTCATTTTCAGTCCGTTTGTTTGCCCTGTGTTGCTGGTGCCTGCTGTTGTCACGCACATAACGTCATATTGATGCGCCACCTCAAACATAAACATGGCACCGCCATCACCAGTGTGGGCAATTTTCACTGTTTCTGAAAAAGACAACGCAATTGCAGTATGCAATAAATGTTCAGCCAAAGTGCCAAGGGGAGGTAAAAAGTCTACCAGTTTCAACTCATCCAACCTTATTAGCCACTTAAAAGTTTCACCATCGAAACAACGGTATATGGAGAGAGTATGAGGATGAGAGGACTGCTGCAGCTAACGCTGCATTGCCAGTCAGCAAGGAGTCTGGAGTAGGGATGTTCCTGACGACTAATTTCCCTGAAGATTAAACGCAAAATTTAGACTATTTAGACTAGTCTAACACTAAGAAAACATACAGAAAGCAGTTAAAATTGAACAGAATTTATTAATTTATAATGTTAATTACTGTCCGTAAAAATACTGTGCATATTAAGAGCCATTTGAAGCTGTTAATCACAGTCAATAATCGCCAAATCGTACTTTAAATGCCGCTGAACTGTGCGCTACTTTGCGCTGTGCAATACATACATTACATATTATTATACAAGACATGACAACAACTCACTAAATGCTTCACCTTTTTAGACCGAAGAGGATGACAGTGTCGGCGGGTAAACAACCCGGAGTTGACTGTCAGCTGCCAGCCTGCCACACAGTGTGGCTAACGTTAGCGGTGCTAACAGCAGCAGCTTCTCCAGGTTCTACATTCAATATTATTTCTATCGTCTAGAATAAAACACTGCGAAACCAACCTGGTTTTTCAAGCTGTCATCTGTCCAACTTTACTGATATCAACATCCATGGTTGCCTAGGCGATGGGCGAGAGAGGCTGAACTATATAATGTACTCGCAGCACACAACGCTAATCCATCAACAAACAGAGTTTTCATTCTGTAAATCTTTTATTTTTGTATGGACAGTGATGCACTTTATTTTTGCACTTTTGAGTTCTTGTTCTGTAAAATCTTTTTTATTGAGTGATGCAATAATAAATGTTTTTTTTGAGTCATAACTTTTCTTGTTTTTGTTGTGATTACAACACTAGTGATGTATGTTACATTATTTTAATAAGTCAGAGGCATCGGTCATGAGAAGCAGGAAGTTATCGGTTATCATTATTGGTGGGAAAAAAACAGTTATCGTGCATCCCTAAAGGATGCATCAATGCTAAGCCAATGAACCTAAGTTTCATTTTCACAGCAAATAACTTTGTTTGTTCATTCTGTATTTCACTGTAGTAGGGTCATCCCATGCCAAGGAGTTTAGTGTTGGAAGAGATCCCTCAGCTGAAACATAACAGTAACAAAAGCAGGAAAAGCTTTGTTTATGCCAAAAGACTTGACTTTCACATTAAGGCCATCCCACTCGCAGCACTACACAGGCCTAACAGGCCGCAAGTCCCTCCTCAACACTTAAGCAATGCAGTGTAGACACTTAATTTGTTATGGTTTGTGTCCATTCCTTATGAGTTACATTCTTCTACACCACCATAGTGTTGACTCTTTATCTTTAATCATTTTAAGTTCAGCAATTTTAATACTGTAAATAATTACAGCAACATTTTATGCTCTGCTGCTCCAGAAGAAACCTAATAGGTTGTTCTGTGTACAAGACCAATTCGCAGTAATGTGGAAAAACCAGCTGTGTACCGATGTAAACTCTCTTTGGGCATTTGCTATGAATCTAATCCTCCACTAGAGTGCCAAATAAGCAGCTATTCAGCTAGCCTGAACAAATGGAACTGTGTACCTGTGGAAGACAGACAGAGAGTAGGTATACTCAACTAAAAATCAATTGACCACTGTCAATCACTCAAATCAAATGTGAACATTTGCTGGTTTTCTTGCTCTTAAATGTTTTATATTTAAACAAGCTAAATTGGGATGAGCTTTATAAAAAAAATTCTGACTAAATGATTGACTGAATTACCAAGAGTATAACTGTTGTAGCTGCAGACATGCATTAAGCCTTAATAAAACATAACTGAGCTAATTTTACCCTCATCTGTCCCCAGCAGATCTAAGCCAGTAGTAATACTTAAATACTGACCTATTTCAGTTTACATTAAACAACAATAGCAACTACTGGGGATTTAAATGCTTTCAGCAGCTGTCCCAAGTGCAGAGTAAATTGTGGGTTAAAAGTGAGTGAGAAAGTTTTAGGACATTATGGTAAGGCTGCACAGCCAACTATATAACTTTCATTATTGTTGGACATGGCAAAGTTGGAATGAGGAGGCAAAAACAGCTGTGAAGTTTTTTTTTGTTTTTTAGTTTTTTAAAATCTTCAGTTACCATAACCAATACCCAATAAATCTCACAATAATCCTGTCAACATCTGTAAGGGCTGTTGTGATTGTCATTAGCTCTGTAAAGATTCCTTCATCTGGTTTGAAGTGAGAATCTCTGAGCATACCTCTTCCTGGGTCTGTCCTTCGACCTACCCAAACTAACAGAGGAATGTCTGCAAGCAGTAAAGGCTCCAACTCTGCCAACTGAGGAGCTGTAGGTTGTTGTCAAAAACGTGTCTGAACAAGGGGAAATTTTTTTTGAGTGGTCCTCAGTATCATTCCAGTGCTTTACAAGAGGGAGGAACTAATAATCAGTGATTAATTCAGGGCTTGGAATGCATCTGTAAAATATTCTTAGGCTCAAATTTAACATCAACTGGTTGCAATATGATCAGATCTACCTTTGACAATTTAAGATACATTTTCTCATGAAATGTTTAGACAATTTAATAGAGGCAACTTCCCTGCTACGTTTGGATAATAAAAATGTGACTTCAAATATCAGAAAACCTTTATAGAAGTGACTGTGTAGACCAAGTAGAGCACACATGGGCAACTGGCAGCCCCCTAGTTCACTGCGGCCCTTGAGTCAATTTCCAAATATCAATACATTGTTGGTTCCACAGATGTTGACAGCAAGCAGCTGTTTGACTACATCTGAACCAGCTGCCAATTGTAATGACACTCTATTAGTCTATTGTATGGCAGCAGGGCACAAGGCCACAAGTACCATCAGACACGGTTTTGTTATGTCCAATGTGCACCGTGGTTTTGCTCTGTCACGTGTGCACCGCAGTTTTGTTCCATCCTCCGCACAACTGCAAACCCCACAGCAGCGGAGTGTTTTGCCCACCTGATCATGTTTACTTGCTCAGATTTTGTTGATCAGGTCCTCTTTTATTTCCCTTTGTGCTTCTAGCATGGATAAGCAGACTACGTGGTTAAATAGTGTCTTTTCTGTCTGTCGTTATGATCGTGAGTCTGCACGGGGGCTTTTAATTTGAAAATTAACCGGATTCTCCCTCCCTTATCTGTGTCTGACTCCCTGCCTGTTCGATCTGCTGTGTGCGTATTGACGCAGCATCCATCAAAAATAGACTCTGTGTGTATTTGAAGTGCAGCTGACCGCCGAGCTGATCACTGCCTGTCTCCTGTGAATTTTTCTTTTCTTTTTTTTTTTAAAAAAAAATTATTTTTTTTTGTCTTCCGCGCTTCTCTGCGCTTGTTTGTTTGAAACATACCATGGAATAATGCAAACATGAATGTTAGTTGTTGCACTTAGTATTGGTGTTCTGTTTTTGCCATTATCAAATGGTGATTTCTGAGAGCCCAGAAAAAGTGGTTTATCACTCAGGAATGGGGATTTTTTTCAAGGTTAAGTTAATTAACGGAATAGAAGTATTACTAAATGTATTTGAATATGAAAAAATATATAGTGCATGTTTATTTGAAACATCTCATGGAATGGGAGTAGAAATGCACTATATACATCAAACATGAATATTATTACACATAATGTTGGTGTTCAGTTTCGTTCTATTATTGAATGGTGATTTTTGAGAACCAGTTGAACTGAAAAATGTGGTTAATCACTCAGGAATGTGGATATAATGTTAAGTTCATTAATGAATAGAAGCATTACTAAATGCATTTGGGTGTGAAGCATAAAATGCATTACTTAAATTCCTTTTCATTAAATTTTTAGGTATAATTTTCCTGTATCCTACTGGTGGAAGTGCATGGTCAAAATATGGCCCTCTGGTAGTGAGGACAAAATATTTGTGGCCCTCCCTGTCATCAAAGTTGCCCATCCCTGCAGTAGAGGATGGGTCATAAAACAAAACAGTGCAGCAAAAAAGTCCAGACTCTTTTCATTGAACATTCCTTTGATCTCAAAATGCATTCCAGTGTTTTGCATAACTAAATTTGATATCCGCAAGAGACAAAATTTGGATCAAGGCGGTTTGCCATGACAGGAGAGGTGCTGGTGGGGGAGGGGGCTTTATACTGAATGTATTATGTAACTGCTGGCCTTAAATTCTGTCACTGAGGTGAGAAATCGAAGGAGTGAAGAGCCCTCCCTTCTCCTTAGGTGGAAAAGGTTCCAACCTTTGTACGGCTACTGCAGCAGCAGAAAGTTAGTCTTAATGAGGGATGATGATTTGTCATGTTTTCTTTGATGGATCACTTTGAATTCCTTAAAGGAAGTATATTTTCTTGATCATCCTGTTCTACTCGACCATGTGAGTTTTGTTTCTCCAGTTCAAATAAGTCAAAAGGCTTAAGACTTAAGAGGGAGTTGACCAAAAGTAATACAAGAAGTCTCAAGTGCTGTCATGCAAAACATCAACTTTAAGAAAAGAAAAAATCCGATTTGACAGGCCCACCCCACCCAGCTGGAAGGGAAGACAGGCAAATTGCTCACTGAATAAGACAGTAAGCTACAAACTTCAAATTCACATACACGTTAGAAGAGTCTGTCTCACTGTTTCACCAAAGTTTAGCTACCTCCACCGTATAGCCTGTGCGTCTAAGTAAATCTATTTTAGTGTTGAACAATAACAACCTGCACGACAATGGCGCTATCTATCCAGCCTTTCTCTCCCTGCTGACCTTACATAAAGAATATAAGCGTCAAGTAATATATTATCCAGAAAAGACGTAAACAAAAGGAACATTTATGGTTTCCCGTTGTCATAAATGTGAAATTTCAGTTTTTACAAGCACATCAATGTTAGAAATCACAGCTTTTAGAATTCAGTGTAATTGAAACTGTTTGCTCAAAAGAAGTAAGCTGTCATGCCGTGATTGTAGCGAATGCTATTAAACTGTCCACCACAAGTGTGTCAAGTTAAGACTGCTATCAAGAGGCTAACCGCAGCTACCATATCGATATAACGGTAACAGTAACTTGAATGTAATGACTAATGCAGCTAGCTAACGCTACCACTGTAGACTGGCATCTTTTCAGAAAGCCGGCTAGCATACTGATTTTGACAGTACGCCAGGATATCGGCAGCACACCGCTAGCTGCCAAGAGTTAATTAGCCTGAGAGATTAAATTAATTTCTACACAACAATGGGGCTCAACTTTTCTTGGCGCCGACCCTCTCACACAGGGTGGGACTGAGGACACAGACAAGTGGCTAGCTGGTTCGCTGGGAACAATTCAGCCAAGCTAACGGGTTGCCTGCGGCTAACATTAGCCTCGCAAGTTATCATCAGTTAAAGCACAGGAATGAGAGCGTAACGCTTCCAGTGCTGTGCGCCGGTCAGCCTCAATCTACAGTCTGTGTTTTTAGCTTCCATTGAACCCAAGGAGACTTACCGTTATATTATGTGCGGTGGTGATTTCAGGTGCCTTTGCAATAAGTGCGTTCGTTGCTCTCCGCTAGTGTACAAGTATGGCGAACAACGGAACGGCGCCGCCCCGTGCGTCGCCCGCGCAACACCGTTCCGGGAGCAGACGCCGCGCGCGCGGCACGCAAATGACGTGCACTGCGGTGCCGCGGGCCACCAAAAACGTTTTGATGATCTGGTTCCTGAAAAGATATCTTTTTCTTTCTTGTCCCCACTTGTTAATTAAGTGTCTGTAATTTTCACTTCTCATATATATATTTCTTTGGCTTTTTTAAATACTATATACTAAAAACAATTCAATTCAAAATGTATTTGTATGGCAAGACATGATACAAAAGCAGTTCACAGTGCTTTACATAACAGCAAAATATGCAAATAAACTGGGACATCTATGCAGATATACTAGGGCTGAAAAATTAATCAAATTTTTCTCAAAATCACAATATGGCCTACTGACATTTTCAAATCACAGGAGATGCAAAATGCTAAATGGTAAAAGCAAAATGTGTGTAAAGATAGCATTTAAATTAAATATTGTTGTGCTGCAGAGATGTCCTGGCATATACATCATATTCTACAGATGTTTGTTTGGTGCGCATCTCTGCCAAAATCACACCAGATCATTTTGATATGTTTTTCGTTGAAAATAAGAATAATGGTGGAAAAATTATAATTCCCCCTAATATTGCAAATTGTATCACAATTGCAATATCAGTCAAAATAATCGGAATTAGACATTTTTTCAAAAAAGTTCAGCCCTAACACATAAAACTACATACACACACACAATGACACACACAATGAAAATCTTTAATTTGGTTTTAAAAGAACACAGTGTTGGAACAAGTCTAATATCAGCAGCCAAACTGTTCCATTCTTTGGGTACATATACTACTGACAGCCATCTCAGTGGACTTTGAGAGTGTTCTTCATCAGTTGTTCCCAGCCTTTTTGCCATGAAGCCCCCCTGTACTTGCATCTTTGAAAAGCTACTACTGAAAAGCTACGTTACTGTAACGTTACCTGAGAAAATGTAAACACAGGCTCATTTCATCTGATTTCAAGGAGACTGCTAGTAAGAACAAGTTTACATAAGTAGTGGATGTTCTTGCAGATGGTCTCTCTTATGTAGGTCATATAGAGGCATCAATAATAAACTGAGACAGTTAAAAACTCATCATTGTAGGTTTAACATGTTCAAATCTAATTTTGACACCTCAGAGCAGACAAAGCGTCGGGGACCACAGATTGGGAACCATTGCTCTAAACACATGGTGGAGCTTCTTGTGACAGGGGTTATAAACTGACAGCATGTCTAATATGTATTGATGAGCTTGACACATGAGTGGTTTGTAGCCCAAGAGTAAAATTTGAAATGTTTTTTCTGAACACAACAAATAACCAGTGGAGGTCTCAGAGGACTGGAGTTATATGATCCTATCTTTTTGTCTGGGTGAGGACCTGAGCAGCTGAGTTCTGGATGAGTTGTGATCTGTGGGTAGTTTTGTTTGGAAGACCCATAAGCAGAAAACAATAATAGTCCAGCCTGCTCATAACAAACACATGCACGAGTTTCTCTGAGTCAGACTGGGAGAGAAAGCCTGATTTTGGAAATGCTCGTCAGCTGGAAAAAGGCAACCTCTGTGATGCTTGCTCCTATATTTTAATCTGGACTCGGACCAGACCAGCTGTCTCTGGGCGTTAGCACCCACAACCAAAATCTCAGTTATTTCCCTGTTCAGCTGGAGGAAATTTGCTGCCATCCTGAGGCTGATTTCTTCCAAGAAACTGACTAGGGAATTCAAATTCCCTAAAAAAAACAACAAATCAATACTATATCATCCAATTGATCCTATTACTAGCAAAATCACATATCCATAAATCTAAATTGATCATAATCCATCCTTTTTAATTTTGACAATTCAGTCTAACAATATATTCAATCCTATATTCTTAAAACAAGAAAATCATCAAAACATTGAATTTATGTACACTTTATAGCAGTGGTGTACTGGCATGCCCCCTTTCACAAGCAGAATAAAGTTAATACCCTGCAACCCCACAATTTTTATTAATCATTAATAACTGGGGAAGCAACTGATAAAAAATTGACTCAAAAGTTGAATTTAAGTGAAGGTCAGCATGACACAATCAGCAAACTTTTGTTTATCCCCCTTCATAAATCAAATTCATTCCAGCCTCCAGTTTGGGAACCACTGCATTAAAAGCGTTTTTACAACAGGAGCTTATTAATGATTTCTGTGTTCTGATCCCCTGCCATTACTGGTTTCTGTTTCGTGTGCATATTATTCTTGCTGTTTGTCAATAAAATGTTTTAAAAACCAAAACTTTAACTGAATTTTTGTATATACACATAGTGTACAGAATATGTTTTTACACTTTTTCACCCTACAAATACTGTATTAGAGTACAGGGGATTACAGAATATATATGGAAGGGGTGAACACTAGTTTCTCCAAACAATAAATAAATGATATTAATAAAGGCCCCATTCCATTTAGTGTAGCAGAGGCTTTCCACTGAGCCAACATGCACAACAGCAGCACTCACTGTTTGACTTGAATGTAATAGAACCTTAATTAGTATCTCCTGTTTACTCTATTTCATGTCTAAATAGCTGCTGTAAAAAATAAATTAAAAAAGTAATCACGTGTTTAACAAATTGATCTCAACAGCACTTAGAATACTCAACTCCTTAAAAAGTAATAACAGAATCCTCTAAAGATGAAAAGTTGTTACAGCCACTTGATCTGTTGTGACTAGCATCTTATGGTGCCTAATGGCAGACTTGAAGTAGATGCTGTCAAACTGACATTACCCCTCTCTACTTGTCTCTTTTGGCCACCATTCAGCAAAAGAGTCTCACTTTAAATTGAGCTTTAGTAGCACAATTTGTCACTGCTTATGGCATCTGAATACCTAAAGCCAGCCCTGGCTCATATTACAAAACCAATATTAACAAATACAAACAATAGGACAAAATATGGTACAATTCTGTTTTGATTTAGTCACATTTGGATTTCATTCATTCCTCAAATGCAGATACTGTCACAGTGAAGAGCAATGGCACATTCTGTCTCATGGAAGAGTAATCTCTGAATAAACACCAAAAAGACGATTCAATATAATTATTTATGTACAAAAAATATGTCCATATGTATATAAGTATACAGCACCAAATGGCAGAACTATACCTACAACATTTAGCATTTCTAACATTACATTAAACAGTCTGTTAAACCATTGAATCAAGTTCATGTGATTAAAAAAAAAACAAAAAAACAATCATTCAGGTTCAAGGATACCATGTCCGTACATTTAGAAAAGAGAACAGGAGCTGGTGGTCTCAGAGAAAAATCCTTTAAACATAAAAACTGCCTTAGAAAATATGGCAGCAAAAATACAGAGAAAAATTAAAAACAGAATATAATGGTCCATACAATAAAATGGCTTCAAAGCAAGTGTAATAAGGTCTGATCCATCATGGCCAATCAACCAGATTTAAAAAAAGAAAAGGTTAAAAAAAAAAGAAAAAAAGAGGAGCATCCCATCAGAGTGCTTCTAACTGGTGTCCATCTGAAACTTAAATATGAGAAACATCATTATTGTTATTAAATGTTCAGTGTATGGTCAAAATGTAAAATAAAAATCATTTTATGTAAATCCAGTACACACCTCAGCGTTGTAAGCATCCAACTGGGCATCCAACTCCTCAGCAGAAAGTTGGGGTCTGTTTCCTCTTCCTCTTCCCCGACCTCTGAAACCTCCACCGCCACCGCCACTGCCACCACCTTGTCTTCTTTCACTCCTTTCACTCCTTTCACTCCTTTCACTCCTTTCACTCCTTTCAAATTTGGGCTGTCCAAGCCGGCTTCTGTCAAACCCTCTGTTTGAACTGCAAAGACCAAAAAGATTCAGTCGTTTTTGGACGAGAATATATGTTTATAGCACATTTTAAGTCAAAGACAAAGAACGGTATGTCGCAGCTAATATTAGGACAGTTAACGAGCTAATGCTGAGCTGATGTTAGCATACAGCTAAATAACAATGTTAATCAATGTGGCTGGAAATTTACTGTTACATTATGACTTGCTTAGGACTCAAAACTTAAAGCTAAGGACTTTGCATGTGAGACTCACTTATGACCTGCCATACATTGGCCCCGTCCCACTTCCTATATACTTGCAGAGCCTCCTGAAATTACTTACCTCTGTCTACTCTGTGTGTCGATCTCTGAGGTCACTTGTTGGATTTTCATGGGACGACCTAAAACAAATAAAAAGTTTGGGAGCTTTCTTAAATTTTATCTTTTTTCATATGACAGCCTTAAATTTCTTCTGAAGAAGCAATTAAAGTATGTCAATTAAAGTATGTCAATGCTACTGTAGCATGAGAACCACATCCTCACCATCGAGTGGGACACCATTATAGTGCTTCATGGCTTTGTCTGCATCTGCCCGATTTTCAAAGTGAACATCAGCACTTCCTTTACTGCGACCAGACCGGTCGTAATGGACAGATGCCTTCTTTAATGGCCCGAATTCTGCAAACAGCTCCTAGAGAGAAAAGCGTAAACGTCAGTCACTGTTACAGCCTGTTAATACTAGTCAAGTGGATTAATTAGGTTTAGTAAATTACTTTGATATCCGAGTCAGAGACGCCAAAGTCCAGATTGGAAACCAGCAGCTTGCCTCTACTTTCTACACTTCTTTCTGGTACTGAACTCAGTCCTCTGAATCCACTAGCATGTTCCTCAAACATGTCATGCTGCCATTTGTCTGGTAACTCTCTGGGCTGTGAAAGGAAACAAAAGAGAAGAATACTGTATTCAGGCTCCATGTGTTCTGACAAAAAACATTACCAAGGGTGGACTGGTGAACAGAAATATATTACTTGACCACAACCGGAGGATACTTAAGCCTTGTTTCCATCGCTGGAAGTCTCCTCAGGCACTAGAAACTAGAAACCTTTGGAGGAACTCATTTCCACCAGGACCACAGAGTTTTAGGAGAAACAGGGTAGCAGCCTCATCCAGTACAATGGCAGTGAACGGTGACCACGGATAAAACGGCACACAAAACAAACACAAAATGTCTCCATCCTGCTTGTGTGGTGTAATCCAAGTGTGCACGAGCTGCGACATTAAAAATTAACCGAAAAAGACGCCATTTACACCATGTTTTTAGCAGAAATGTCAACTGTAGCATGTAGCCGGTAGGATGTAAAACTCCAGGATTGTTTTGTGAACTGAAGACCTTCACCCATCATCACATCGGCATAGTGGTGAGTACATACTGAGTGGCTTATTCTAACAAGGTGGAATATCGCTTTAAATTAAGTTACAAGGATATTATTCTACCCTGTAAAATGTCCCCGCTTGGCAACAGTACTTTCTAAAGTACAGGAACTTTAAAGTACAGGAACTTTGGGGGTGGGGCTTGCAGTACTCTGAGCATTTTATTTCAGCTGATTTTTTTAAAAAAAAGTCTGCAGCCTCCGAAGAGTTTGTGGTTTTTTGTTCACTGTGCTTCAATAAAGATACAACTGACAGACTAACCTTTATACTGTTTCAGCAATGTTGTATAGCAATGTTGTTGCAAGACTCAACTCACTTCTGTGCAGGAGGCCACAGAGAAGGTGTTTTTAAAAGTCTGTGTTCAGCTCTCTGTACGTTTTGAAGCTTCTAACTCAATTTTCTGTAGTTTGAAGTTTGGCCTCTCCCACATTGCCGTTTATACTTTTAGCCAACTTTATTTTACTGTACACTTTCAGCTATGTAGGTATTGAGTAACTGCTGATGAAAACCTAACATTTCTAAATTTTGCTGCTTCACAGCTTTTAAATAACAAAATAACATTGGGCGTTTATCTCAAAGAATCTATAACAAATTAAACATTTATCCACCACTGTGCATCAGTTAAAAAACACACCTTCAAATGAGTGGCCCTGTTGTGATGGAGATGCTAATCCATACTGTGCTGAAGCAGAGTTAAACTGAGTCAAACAAAGTCAGCACTTGTGTATGGAAAAGGAGCTTTAGTTCTGTGAAAGCAGTTCCTGGGGCTAAAGGGTTTCAGGTACCTTGAGTGGAAACATGGTTTTAGTAAAGCAGTGAATAAGACACGCCTCTATGTAGCACAAAAGGCTTGATTAAGATGGTGAACCCAGGGACGACATGAGATATGAGAAGAGTTCATCCACAAAGGGCCAAATGGCTTCTCTCCTATGACAAAACTAAGACTGCCTTTCTGTCCCAACAAGGTGGAGTAGGTGAAAAAATGCTTGACAAATCAAGAACAAGTCCTCAAATAACATCTTCAGACACAAAGCAGCCATCTTGAGCAAAAACCCATCTCGTCAAGTGTCACATGGGCACAAGTTTTCACAACGCCGTCTTCTTTACATTAGTGTTTCTAGTCGGTGCTGGTAATGCAGTGTGAAACGCGGCCCACAGCTGTATAGACTTATTAAGTAACTCGGGCGGGGCATGACCAGTTTCTTTCAGGTAATTCAAGAGTTATAGCTTCTTTCATTTTGCTGCCAACCACACCGATGGTAGTTAACGTTAGTTTGAGGAAGTCCATTATCATGTAACGCTAACCACGACTTATAAGCTATAAATGAAACACATCTCTACGTTACTTTAATTTTCAATTTCTGTTTCATCACAGCTGCTAGTCATTCATACCCTGGTGTATGGTGTGGATCTGTCGTTTCTCTCACGGTTGAAGTTATTCTGTCGACTCCGCGCCGGCCTCGACGATCCTCCACCGGCCCGACCTGAACTTCCACCCGGCCTGGAAGAGCCTCCTCCGCGGCCGCTGCCTCCTTTCTTATTCATCTTGATAATGTCGTCCAGCGACATATTCATCTTGTCAGCCATCGTGGTGCTCAAGTTTGTAGCTAACGCTGACAACGAACAAAGAACTTTCGGCGTTGAGACGCCGCTGTTTATCCGCCGCTCTCTCTAGTGGCGCGGTGTTGAAACTACCGGAAATTGCGTAGTTCGCAGAAGCGACCGTATCACCGAAGTCCCGCCCCTCCCATTTTTTCCCCAAAAAACTTTATTTAACCGTGGTGCTCTTTCAATTATGAAATAATGAATGAATAAATAAATAAATAAATAAATAAATAAATAAATAAATAAATAAATAAATAAGTAATTATTAAGGACCCCTTGCAAGATAGAAAATACAGCAGAGACCCATTATCTACCCCCCCTTGTGTATGTTAGTATCATAACTGAAATTAATTAATTTTAATGAATTTTAATTAATGAAAATTTTCACGGACCCAGAGTGCCACAGACCCCTTTTCAAGAACCACTGTGTTAGTAGAAGCAGGAAAACGAAACAATGCATTAATAAAAATAAATAAGAAATAATAATAAATAAAAAACAAAGAGAAGAAACTATTGACTTTACACGGAGTTATAAAACAAGTGCTGTACAGACATGTTTGAAATTGTTCAGTTTAGATAAGATCTTATATAGACCTTCTTCACAGCTTCACTTTTAGTCATTGCCTCCTGCTGTGGCCGCCTGATCTCTACTTTCCAGGCAAGGTGCAGTTCATCTCCAATTTGTCTATTGGCTCCCTGGAAAAGCTCTGATACACTAAATTTAATGGAACAGTATCTGTATCTGTGTCTGTATCTGTATTAAATAGTATCATTGATAACACCTGTATTTACCATATTATTTCATATGATCACGGCTGCATATATTTACTAGGTTTTCTTCCAAATGTGTCGAAGATCCAGACTCAGAAAGTGACTATTATATACACTTAAATAAAATGGTGAGGTAAAATGGTTTCCTTAATTTATCACGCCATATTTCTGATAGAAGTATTGAACTTTTACTCTTGTACCTAAATGCTTTGACTCTGTAATAACTAATTAATTTGCAGATTAAAACATACAGTATGGCACTCAAAAAGAAAAGTAACCAAACAGAAAACTGTAACATATGAAGGAACTACAACAGTGCCACCTATTGTCTCATTGAATATTAAAGCTTCTGCACAGCCACACAGCTACTCATAGTATGTTTTTAAAATTAGGGACAGTTAAACTGCAGTTTTGATTCTTTTGTGAATAGCAAAGTGGCCAGAACACATATAGCAAAAACCAGCCTTCATATGACAGCCATAACATGTAGAGCTGAAACAGTTTGTTTCATTTCAATTTCAGATGAATAAATTTAAAATGATCAGTCTTCTAAGTCCTATCAACTATCAGATAAATTTAGTAGAGCAAAAAGTACAATATTTCTATGTGCAGAAGAAGAGTATCACAAGTAAGAAAAGTGAGAGTACCTAAAATTGTACTTTAGAAATGTACCAGTGGTGGAAGAAGTATTCAGTTAATTAACTTAAGTGAAAGTACTAGTACAACACAGTGAAAATAATCCACTACAAGTGAAAGTCCTGCATTCAAAGCCTGCATTCAAAGTGTTATCTGCAAAATTTACTTTACTTAAAAGGAAAAAGTACTCATTGTCCAAACAGCTCTTATGGTTTTGCATTAATATTACCGCTGAATTAATGTATATGTTGCAGTTAACTGCTGTAGATATTAAAGGTTGAGTTAATTTTTATTACTTTATTTACTGTTGGGAAGTTAAAGCAGTGCATATTCTCTGAGCCCCTCATATGTTTGCAGCATTGCTGTCCTGTGAGAGCCACATCAACTTTTCATGGTGTCAGAAAAACAGCCCTGTTTTCAGTTTTGAGATGATGCATTTTCCATCTGGCCCAAGAAGGGTTTTATCTTGTTAATTTAGCTTAAGAAGTGAACTGAAGAATAATGTGTTCCCATAAAGGAACACATCATTCTTCATTTTATCACAAACATTCAAATTCAAAATCAACACATGTGGAGATACATGGACAAGAAAAGTTGTAATCTGAAAAGTAGAACTGTCAAATAAATGTGGAGTAAAAAATACAATATTTGACTCTGAGATGTTGTGGAGTAGAAGTATAAAGTTGCATAAAATGAAAATACCAAAGTATCAAATCTCTACTTAAAAGTCCACCACTGTCACTAATATTTTCCACCAAGCTAGATAGATAGAAGGAAGGAACAGCTGGGCAACTAATAAACCTGACAACAAATTATTAATCTATTTTTATTTGACTATCAAATTAATCTGCATCTAGATTAATCGGTTTAAGTATTTTTTTTTTTTATTTAGAAAAAAGTCAGAATTCTCTGATTCCAGCTTCTTAAATGTAAATATTTTCTAGTTTCTTTACTCTTTCCAGACAGTAAACTGAATATTTTTTAATTATGGTCAAATTAAGACATTTGAGGCCGTCATCTTGAGCTTTGCTCAATATTTTTCACAATTTTTTGACATTTCATGGACCTAACAACTAATTGATTAAGTGAAAATATAATCAACCGATTAATCAATGATGAAAATAATCATTAGCTGCAGCCTTAAAAACAATATATTAAGCTAAACAATTTCACCATATTTTATATTGAGATAATCCAAAAATAACGGAAAGTAATCAAATTACATTTCTTCAATGTTGGATTGGTTTAGATTTGACTACATTTTTTAACAGGTACTTAGTAACTGTATCAGAATATATTTTTAAAGTAAACCTCCCGACCCCGTCGACAGATACATACATACACATAGGGTCAGAGTAAAAGGTCAGATAGTCAGTTTACCTTCTTAGGTCACGTGATTCTTATCATATGTTGTCATGGTGATTTGATATCGTTCAAATCAAAATCGATTTTGACCCAAACACTAAAGGAGAAAGGGGAGAAAACAAAAAACAGACCTGTTCACTATAATAGTATTTTGATAAGGCTGTCAATATTAGCTACAGCGGATGTCAGTTTGTTGACTTTTAGCCAACTGGACTGCATGAAGATGGACGACAACGCCGTTCCTGAAGAGAACAACACTACAGACTCCAGAGGCTGTTCTTGCGGCCCGAAAAGATGCTGGAGCTATGTGATGAGAAATAAATTTCTGGCTTCAAGTCTGACTGCTGTTGCCCTGGGTAAGTTTGACAGCTGGCAACGAGTTAACGTTAGTTTAGCTAAGTTAGGCTACTTGGCTTGTGTAACGTTAACAGTTAAACTTGGAAGAGTTGATGACGACTGTTAGTTGACTGTTGGAAGATTTTCAGTGACATGAAAGTGAAGTTAAATGAAGTGAAACTTAAGTCAAAGCTTTAATTTTAAACAAAACAAATTAATTTGGATAACAAAACTACTGATGATTCAAACCAATTTGTCGTTATTTATTTGTGTGTGCGTGCGTGTGTGTGTGTGTGTGTGTGTGTATGTGTGTAGGGGAGACCGGGGATGATAGTAACACTTTTTGTTTGAGCAAGTGTAACTCAGTGGTTCTTTGTGTTAGAGATCTCAAATTTTGACATGTGGTACCCATATTTGTCTGCTATAAATAACATACACTTGGACTTCTACTACACCATCACAGATTATGTAAATTAATGTCAAACACAAAGTGGTATGTTGTTACAACCTACCCCAGTACCGGGGTGAGTTGTAACACTACTTGAGGATGGATGTAACAATTAAATTATTATGCTTAAAAAAGATCCACACTAATAAATGTATGGAAGTACTTTATTGAATAATAAAGAAGGAACCATAAACTTGTAAGACTACAAAAATAAGAATAATAAAATGAATAAAAAGTATAAGTTAACTACAATAAAAATAAATACAATAAAATAAATAAATATATATAACATAAAATAAATAAAATAAAGTATAAAGTGGTGTGTGTTGTGTGTGTGTTTTGTAGCCTGAAACAGGTTAATGTGAGAAAGCATTTGAACACTTTGAGATCTGTGGAACAATCAAAACACTTTTGAACAGTGTGGTGCAAAGCTGCACTAAGTACTTAGTAAGTACTAAAAGGCATTTGAACAGTTGAACTGTCTTGAACAATAAACATGACACTTTTGAACAGTGTGTTTTTAAGGTGCAGAAGTACTTAGTAATTAACTATTAACTAAGCAAACTGCTTAAGGCACAATACACATGTTTAATTAGATAGGCAGTTGTGGCAAATGTAGTTGTCCTTGCCTGGGGTGCAGGCTTCATGGGCCCAAAATCTACAATGCTGAGATCTGATCCACACTTCCCTTGGCCGTGAGTTATCAAAGTGCTCCAAGCACACAATGCAGTTGTAACACTTTTTAAGAACTGTTACAACCCTCCCCATGCCAGGCAGCCATTAAAAAGCTAACTGTTTTTAGCATTTAGCTTCAAAGCTAGCACTAATGCAACACATCAAATTAAACTAGAGAAACTACTACTTGAGCTTATGTAAGTGAAACAATTGTATCTACAACACAATGGACACTATGCAAAAAATATTTGTGATGAAAATTTTTACTTTCTTACCTGAAAAATCGTTTTTTGGCTCCAGAACAGACAGTTTTCAACTCAGAGACATGAGGCTTCACCAGTGAGCTCAATTTGTAAGTGGGCATGGACTGTATTGATGACATCACCACAGCTATTTTCTAATTGGTCAAACTGAGAGTGTTACAACTATCCCCTTGTTACAACCATCCCCGGTCTCCCCTATTATATAAGTCTACACTAAATGTTTAAGTTGCCTGATGATTGTCGGGCATTTAAGTTAATTGCACCAAAAATGAACAGTCGGTCACAGTATGTTCTGCTTCAGCTCACGTTAACATGCAGAGAGAAAGGCTGGTCTGAAGAAAGCCTTGTATGGGTACAGTGAGTACAGTTCTGTGAACCGTGGCATTGTGTGTCTTGACTCTTTTTTTTTTTTCATCATACTTAACCTCGGAGGCATGCTTCATTTTACAGCAGACTGAATTGGCTTTAAAATAAAATAAATTTAAAAAAAATAAAAAATAAAAAAAACACCCCATATGTTAAAGGCAAAAGGTCAAGGTCAAGGCCAACTTCATTATGATACTATACAAATCATACCAAGTACAATTACATGGTCAGATTGACCTGCATTTAAGCCATCCAAGCATCATGAGCAGCTGTGCAGCACCCAGACACCAGCATCAGTCCTAAGCACCTTGGAGCACTGGAGAATTGTCCTAACTAATGTGTTTTTTTCATTCTTCATTCTTCACCAAAAATAGTGAAAGTATCAAGATTGCAGGGTCACAAATTAAAGATGGTATAAAGTGGACAGACCCCATAACTTCTTATCTGTTGTCAGGTTAAACACCTCCATCCAGTGGACAGTTTAAATGATTACAGTTGCTTTAAAATACTGAAAAAAGCTTATTGACTGAGATTAGTTGTATGTAGGCCAACAACAGTGTGCACCACTGGACCAGAAAACAAAATCTTTTTTAATCTAGCACCAATATGTTTTAAGGCACAGTGTTCAAAATGTACTGTATATATCTGGTCTGGCATTAATGACTGCAAGTTTTAGTCTGCAAATCATCCAGTGGGCCATACTGGGCTCTTTGGTGGACCGGTTTTGGCCCGCAGGCCGTACATTTAACACTCCTGCTCTAAATGTATTTTCAGCTCAGGGACACAGTGCACACGTTCAATACGGAATTGGTCTGTGTCATATCAGTAAATGTGGAAACAAAAATAACAAGTGTTCAGGTATATATATTATTATGTGACCTTGGTGAGACATACATTCGTGTGTATATATATATATAT
>JAJHUR010132991.1:1410-17299 GCA_027495735.1 Lutjanus campechanus | reverse complement strand
GGTTTCTTTACTCCTCTCCGACAGTAAACTGAATATTTTTGAGTTGTGGACAAAACGAGACATTTGAGGACGACATCTTGGACTTTGATTGACATTTTTCTGACATTTCATGGCCCAAACAACTAATTGATTGATCGAGAAAGTAATCGATAATGAAAATAATTGTTTGTTGCAGCCCTAAAAACACTAAATTAGGCAAAACAATTTCACAGTATTCAATACTGTGATACTTTGATCACAATACTAACTTAACAGGTAATTAGTTACTGTAATGGAATACATTTTTAAAGTAACTCTCCCAACCCTGGCAGTAAGTGACACATTAAGTGTTTGTCATTTATTATTTGCAGTGTCTTGTCTTTTCTGACCTTGAGTCTGTGATAAAGTTAGAACTGAATGAGCTACACCTCTTAACATCATCCTCTTTATATAACTACAGAACTTATCACAGAGTTACAGTAAATAAAAACTTCTATGAGTCAACAAAAACACTACATGAACAGACTAATAAGATTATAAGCTTCACAAACATCGTCTTTAACCCAGGAATATTTTATTTAACTGCAATTAAGTACATTGTGCAGGCTGCTGTAGGTGTTCTTGTCAGTGACTTTGTTAACACGAACACTAATTTTACATTATTATTCAGAATATGACAACATTACAGATTTGATACAGGTCATGTAAATAGTTTGGATTTTCCTAATTAGGCCTCATTCTGCATGTATAATTTAAGAAGACACATGGGAGGAGACAATATTATTCAGGTTTTAAGAGCATTCTTTGGACATGTATACAGCACGTTCAGAATATTTGTCTTAATTGGGGTTTTTTACCGCCTGTTTACAGTCAGCTCTGTGCGTTGTAAACAAACCAACAGCCAGCGGTTTGCAGGGCTCAACTAAAAGCCAGAGATCACAAACTAAAGAAACCACATGATTTGTGAAGTTGTCTGATCAGAGACTCTCTAAAATAGATTTAATTGGGACACGTCACATGGTCCTCCTCGGGCTGATGAGATGAAATCCAGATTTCATTTATTTTCCAGATCAGGTTACTTTTGGGGATTGGGAGCAAAATGTTTGTCATGTACATAGAAAAATGGTTTGTTGATATGTGGGATAAATAAACATTTCAAACTTCCTGTCACATAAAGAACAGCTGCAGTGTAAAACCTCATGTGACGTAAAATTTAAACAAAAGACAAAGATCTCTTACATCCCCGTCAGCCCTGGAGACGGGCGGGTTTAACGTCGCTCCAGAAGAGGACAGACTTTGTTGTGTGAGCTCAGTGAAATTGAGTTTCATTTTTTGTTTTGCTGTCCTGTCCACAAGGACATGAGGGATGTACTTTTCTACTAAAACGTCCTCCATTTATGTTGATTTCTTTTGGCCGGATGATTGAGAAAAACCTGAGTTGTTCTTAAAAGAGGAAACCTTTGTTGCAGCAGACTTTATTTGTCATGTTTGGGAGAGAGAGAAGGCAGAATATTCAGTTTAAGAACAAGTTATAAAATTGACTGGAAATTTGTAATGAAAGAAAATGTCAAGAATTCTTGTAACACTGCAACTGTATTTTTGTCGTCTTGTAAACTCATGAGTGTTGAGCACTTTGTGTGCATGACATGAAAATAAAAGAGATCAATCAATCAACCTGGTCAGAAGGAGAAACAGCTATTTTTAAACATGATGAAAGACTTGGATGTCAATGCTTAACAGGAATATTAGTATAATATTAACTTTCATTGGCCATGTAAAGAACTTAGAATAACATTAAAAAGGTAGCACATCTCAAATCTTTAAGTTGAGGAAAACTAAATACTCTCATTTCACTTCAGCACCTTTTACACCAGACAATTAACAACATCTAGCTTTTTTCTTTAATGGGAAAGTGCTCATTCCTGGGTCAAATGACGCCCGAGTGGACACACTATTTTCTTCCGTTTGCAGTGGACGCAAATGAGGCTTGTTGCATCTTTTGCTCTTTTTTCATCCACACACGCTGCTTGACTCAGACTGACTCGATGCTGCAGCCCGGCTCAACAATATATGAACATTTTACCTCCTATAAATTCTTCACAATAAAACTTGCCTGTTATTTTTTATTTTTTTATTTTTTTTATCTAAAAGCTGCTAGCTTTGTTATGAAGCAGCAACATCAGGAAATGTTGAGATTTCATCAGCAGCAACTCAGCTGAAGGCGAACATGAAACAGTAAAATAAGGCCTGGAAGTACAAAAAGCAACACGAGAGAGAAGCTAAACTTTAAACCTCGGAGATTCAGTTAGAAGCTACAACAGTACTGAGAGCTGAACATAAAGAGACTTTTAAAAACGTCTCTCTGCACAAATGATCGGAGTCTCGGTGCACATCAGGAAAAAAAAACAGGAAGGCAGAGTTGTTTACTGGAAATGGGGAAAAGTTAGTCGCCCAATTTTAGTGGGTTTACCCGCATTTTAAAAAACCTGCTTACATGTGCTAATTTTCATGTAAGAATGGTATTATTCATTTGTCTCACATCACAGTGAACAAAAGTGTTTTATATGTATTTTGTCCTCCCTGACTTGAAGGCTTCAGATTTGCTACCTTTTCAATTTTCTGGAAATACGCTCACTGGATTTTGGGTTTAATACTCCACTGAGAATCCCACTGTTCAGGCACGACCTCCTTTTCCAAATACAGCAAGGTGGGAATATTTTAACCAGAATATTTTGTGCATGTAAATGTAGTCGTCGAACGTGCTGTAAGTCAGTGTAAACAAGAACTCTGAGGCGGCTGTAGCTCAGGAGGTAGACCAGGTCATCCACTAATCGGAAAACTGGCGGTTCAATCCCCGGCTCCTGCATCCTGAAGTCTGCTTGGGCAAAATACAGAACCTCAAACTGCCCCAGATGGCTGTTTCAGTGTGTGGTTGTGTGAGTGAAGGGGTAAACTGTGACTAGTAGTTGTTAAAAATGCTTAGAGTAGATGATAAGAGTAGAAAAGCGCTACATAAATCCAAGCCCATTCACCACAGTTTTTCTAAGGTTATAAGTGGGGCTGCATGATACAGTAAAAAAATGATATTGTGAATGCATCCCAGTTTTAATTTTCACTGAATAACCACTATAAAATGAAGATGTGTTATTTGTTTGGGTCTGTACCATCTGGAGAACAAGATACAGTACACTACAGTGCTTCATTTTAATGCTGTTTTGTCACACATTTTCCCTTTATTTAAAAATTGCAGCTTCTGCAAATTGGTTATTACACTTGGCCCATAGCAATTTTGATAATGTTTTGATTAATTGTGCAGCCCCGACTTTTAAGCCTTTAAAGCGTGCTCCTAAATTTTACTTTCAGTCCAATTTCAAGTCACAGCGGAGCACAACAGTGCAGGTTCCTCTAGGAAAACACACAAGGCCTTGTGTCACTGTACTGCTTTATACTTGAAAGCTTCTTAAAAGGCTCAAAAGCTCAGCAACAGGCTCAGCTGTAATATAGCACAAGAGTGTTTAATGCCTCCTAACATGCCCTGTCACTCCCTTTGTCTTTCATCCCTGTTTTGAAAGCAAACGCTTTCAGTTTTCGCTCTCCACTGTGTTTGTGTCTCATGCAGAAGTTACACTGTGTGCAGAGGTCTTCGGTGTGTGTCGTAAAAGTTGCGGGGGAGCAAAAGGGGCATTAAAAAAAAAAAAAGAAAGAAAAGGAGGGGAGGGGAGATTAAAAAGAAGTAAATCATCTTACCTGAATCCACTTGTCGGGGATGGCCATAGCCAGTCGGTAATCAAAACCGAGTCCTCCCTCCTCCACTCCTCTGCAGAGCGCCGGCATCCCAGACACATCCTGCAGAGGAGTCACACCATCTCATGTCACATTCTCACTTTGTGTGCACACGTTTTTTGTTTTTTTTCTCCTCCAGATCGCATCAATACCTCTCCACAACTCTCATATTAAAGGCTGAAAGCCCTCTACCACAGGCCAAAAACAGAGTGACATCCCATTTCCTTTTGCATTACTCCTTAATTACACCAATGAATACGTAAGTAAGCTATGCCTAACGAATAAGTGTTTTTAATTAATCATAGCTGTGGGCAGTGTCACTGCAAAGTGAGTGGATGCTGAAGGTGTGTGTGTGTGCGTGTGTGTGCGCGCGTGGTGGAGTGTGTTTTTACCTCTGCAATAGTGATGCAGTCAGGATAAAGGGTATGAAGAATGTGATTGGCAAGCATCAGGTAAACCAAAGAGTCCTCATCCACCTGTAGGCCAAAGTACTCGCTGTAGTCCCCTGAGAAGCCGGAGCCTGAGGAGTAAACACCCACACAGTCAACACTCATCATGTTTTCCACCCAAACGTTGAAAATCTATCCTTCATTCCTCTGTGGTTTTTTCTTTTTTTCAAGTGCTGCAACTGTTTTACTTTTACAGCTTTCACAGAGGTCTGAACTGTCCGTAATATTACGACTTGTGTTATATTTTTTTATGGCTCCTTTTCAGGCTCATTCCACTTAGAAACTACGTTCATTGAATTATTAATTTCTCTCAAACACAAGAGCTACACAGAAAGACACAACTTTAGAGAATGTAAAGTAGCACCGACCAGGACTTGTAGTTAATTCAAAGAGGTCCAAAATAACATAATATAGTATATACTACAGTCTGTGTGGCAGCCACTGCAAATGAAAGAGGTGTGCGTTATTTTCTGTTCTCTCTGTCAAGTCCGGCCTCAGAGTTAGTGCTCACAATGTTTTTGTTTTAATAAACATTTCTGATCTCTCACTTTGGTTGGGCTGCACCTAAAAGAAATCAATTTTAAAGCAAATTCAATCATGATTTAAATTTAAATTATGTTGCACCAAACTTTTAAACTATCTTAAAGTTAAGAAAGGTTAAACCTCTCTTTAAAGCCCAGTTTAGTTTTTACTCTAAACAAAAGTTTAAACTCAAATTTAAACTATGATCCAGTTTTAAGGTTTAACTTTTAAAATAGCTGCCTTTTTTTTAGATGAACTGAGCAAAATAAAGTTCCCTGAAGAAGGTTAAGGGACAGACTCAACCCTGGCTGAGTTTTACGATGCATCTCTTCTTTCTTTCACTGCAGCTGCTTGCAGGCAGACTCTCTTTCTTCCCTACCGTTGTCCATTTTTTAAAATCTTCTATTATTTGGCCATATCGCTCCATTAATTCAGCCAACAAGTTTTTTTCTCACAGGAGGAGAAATTAGAGCTTCTCTGCAGAGCCATCATGAGAAGGCTAACTAACTTTTTAGGTAGTAATCTCACTTTTTAGCAAGCTAGCAAACAATCTAATGTTTTGTTAAGGAATACACAGGAGTGGTTTTATGCTATCTTTTATACTCACTAAATCCTGACAGCTCTCTAATTATTTATTCATTTTAATTTGGCCAATGAGGAATCTCCCTACTGAATAAACTCTGTTTGGTTTACATCACTAAACTTGGACTTGGATATTATTTTTTAATTGTGCAACAGAGCTCTGCTTAATTTTAAATCAGTGTTGACTCATTTTAAACCTAGTTTTTCTAAACTCAGTGGTGCTTCATGTATACATTATGCATTATGTGCATCCAGGGGTCTGAGCTGAGTGCATTTCCTTTCTCATAAAACATTAACATTAACTAGCAGTGGTCTTCTACCCCACCCTGTGCTGGCACTTTGCACTTTTTCTTAAGGCACGACAACTGTTGATCCATTGATTGGGATGAAATTGTTGCTTGATTCATCAATTAGCTCTCCGTACTGAATAAACACTACAGAGGAACATGTTTTGTCAACCAATCAGGCTCAGGTACGGTGTCTGTTCTGCCTGTGAGCGTCTCATTTTTAATTCATGCAATAAATCAGTTTTTTTTAAATAAAACATCATCTGGAAAATGTTTTATCCTGAGCCTTTTGAAAACTTTCAAGTGTAATTCATCTGGCAGCAGTCAGACAATTGTGTCCGTACGTTTTTTAATTGAAACATGCTTTGTAGATGAGAAATTCCACCGCACGATATTTGAGATCAGTCAGACTTCTCAACACACTCCTACTGGCCTTATTCTTTAAGCATCTGGAGTCTGTGGTGCACGCTGCACTGTGGGTTTCAAAAGAGAGGAGGATGACATGCTTTACGCACACACAAACACACACACTCCCCGGTTCTGAGGTGCCTTACCGATGCCATGGTGATGGTACAGCATCGAGGTAATACCGTCAAATCTGAAGCCGTCAAAGCGGTACTCCTCCATCCACCAGCGCAGGTTTGACAGCAGGAACCGCAACACTTCCCAGCTAGCAAAACACACAAACAAACACACACACACACACACACACTCAAGGTCAGATAAACAAGAAGCTGTGAATTATTCACACATCTCATCATGCACTTTAGGCACCAGAGATTAATTTTCACCGCTACAGGACATTCACATATTGATAACCAAAGTCCCATTATGCTGGAGACGGAGTGTCAGTGACAGGAGATGGTGTTTTCATTAACTACGCCGTAGAGGGGACGCTGTCTTTAACGTATCCAGTTGTCAGGATGAGGAATCGGCGGCTTACAGCACACAGTCGAGTTTTCCGATTCCCATCAGACCACTTGCGTGACCACTGGGCGAGCGTTTAGTCCAGCCGGGCTCGTCCCCGCGCATGTGAACTGATAGGATTTCACGCTGCACTTGGGTAAACAAACACCATGCAGGGGGATCGAGTTCCTGCTCTTCAGGAGGAGATGAATCACAAACTTCTACTCGCTACTGACTTGCTTCCCTCTGCAACATATGACGAGTTCCTCTGTCCTATAAACAGGAGTGAAAATACACTAAAAAAAGTTAAATAAACTCAAATTTCAAGGGAATTTACTACAATAGATTTCTGAGTTTTCAATCAAACTCAAACTCTTAAAATAAACTAGAAAGTTTGTGTGACAGTTGCTGCCAGTGAGTCTCTTTTTCCTCACTGTGCTGTTGTCTGTTTTTAAATATTATATTATTTGGCCGTATTGCTCCATTAATTCAGCCAACAAATTTTTCTCAAGGGAGGAGAAATTAAAGCTAACTAGGCTAATTCACTTTTCTTTGCTAGCGAGCTAACACTGTTACATTTTGGTAACTTTTTAGTTAGCTAGATGGCTAATACAGTTACAGTTTGATTTTATTTTTTTTTGTCTAGCTAGCAAACATATTTGAATATATAAACATATATGAATATTTGAGTGTTAGAAACTCATTAAAAATATTTGTTATTATTTTGTTGCCTGAAAATTAAACAGTTACTGTAACAAATCATTAAAAGGCCACAATATGTCATCAGAGATCAAGGTTAAGTTGACACACTCGCTTCTCTCTCTGCAGCCGCAGTGTCACCCTTTGAAATTTCAATTCCAGGCCGCAAATAACACTAATTAGAGTTAATTACTGATCAATTAATGCTGAATGTTTGCCGGATGAGCTAGTGTCTGTTCATGAGTCGAAAGAAATAATTAATAATCTTAAAGATGGAGTAGATGTTTAACAGTTAAATTAATAATTAAATACGATGCTGCGCACGTCTTGCACTCCTGCAGTGTTCCTGCAGCCTGCCTGAGCTTCCTCGAGTCTGGGGAGAAGTTGGCAGGGAAACACCTCACTTCAACCATAGATCAAGTATTAAATAGGATTTCAACCAATATAATAAACGGTCTATGCCTCCAGTCACTGCTGTGCTCATTAGTGAATGTGAAATTTCTACTTTTGATTCAAAAAATCCATCGCAGTAAGTTGCCTCAAAATTTTGTTTTTTCTCAGTTTTCTCAACTTTCTCACTTTTACAGTGTACTCAAACTATCTGAATATGAAAGCGTAACTTGAGGCGGCGTTTTATTGCCCATGGTGTCCTACAAAAGCATGCAAATTAACCGGACTGTGTTGGTGGAGGCAGGAAGAGGCGGATTCCATAAATGGCCCCAGTCCCCGTTCCTGACTGAGCAACGGGAGAGTCATCTGGATCTGAACAGCCACTCAAGGCAAAGTACACTACGCACCTCACCTCTTCCCATTCAGTGGCGTGTTGCCATAGCAACGTCAGTTAAAACTCAAGATTTGGTTGTCTCTATGCGGTGTGTGTGTAATGAGCACCAAATGGAACATTGTATACATGGATGCCATGTTTGAAAGCAGCGGCAGAGCGCCGCAGATGTGAGGCGGTTGACACATTCGTGACACTGATTAAATGTGAACCGCTGCCTCTGCTCACTGTGGGCTGAAATTCACTATTCAGATGCTCTCTGTGCGCTCAGCTAAAACAATGACTGCTGTCATATGTGTCTGGTGTTTCTGTATATAACCATACCTGTGACAAATGTATCTATACATCTGTGAAGTTCACTGGTGACTTTTCTTTCCCAGAAGCTTCATGAAGTATTGTCTGACCTCCAGAGCTTCACACCAACTTCTACTGAAGTAGACTGTTCGGGGTTAATTAAAGCTGGAGTAGGGAGTTTATTTTGGCGTCAAAAGTTCCATAATGACCTGTAAGTATAATGTAAATCAATCGGAGAGAAAACTAGTCTTTTGCTCCTTCTCTTGGCTGTTTTCAGGCTTTAGAAAAACTAGCCCATGACAGGAGCAAGATAACTGATTGCTGAGTCTCATTCCCAAAACAAATGGATTTGACGTACCATGTATTTCGTGTTATATATGGACAGAAACGCAGTCCTGTCAACAACACACTCAGAGGATGTCCTTGAATGGACACAAACACAGGGACATCAACGGACACATATGGACACAAACAGTCACAACGATACACCCACAGTTCAATTTTCTAACCTTGTTAGCGATGAACCATTATTTTAACATACTGGTCATTTATCTGTATTATTTATCCTAAATGCCCACAGTGGATTGTTTCGTAACTTCATGAGCAAGAGTCTGTGACAAACCCTCCACCTCAGACACCACCTGTGAAACTGCAGAGGGTGAAGCTAATGCAGCTAACATTAGCCATGCCACAACTGCTGCTGACTTAGCAGCTGCTACAGGTCAGCACAAATGCAAAAAGACCTAAAAGTATGGAATGCAATATATATGAAAATGCTGGTCCCTGCTCTGGAATAAAGTTAATGAATAAAAAAGACATCTAATATCACCAATGCCATCTAATAATGACTATTAATACCACAACTGAATAGATTATTATAACAAAAACTTGAACTGTGTTTTAACAAAGGGTCATTAATTGTGGCAGATTGTAGATTTGAACTGTAGCACAGGTGATAAAAGGAGAAAAGTTCTTGGTTTGCTTTTTATTTATGTGAGAACTTGAAGAAGTTGAGCCTCACAGTTTTATCATTATTTATAGAGGTGTATGTGGGCACGTCCATGAGTATGACTCAAGAAATGAAATAACATAAGCTGAGGTGTAGTGCCATTTGTTTAAGCAGCGGAGCACACTTGTAACATGTGGATTCATGCAAACACATGGTGGCTAGTTTCAGGTCGTTTAACCACCATTGGTGGCAAGTTTACATACATTAGTGAACCATAACTGACCACATGATCGATTTAGTTTCATCATGTTGAGAATATTATACAGCAGTGAGTCCACATGAGTCCCCCTCCCCCCCATCTCTCTCTGCAGCAACTGTGAATCATCACACTTTTCTCATTAATTACATGCCAATACATAAGATAAGATAAGATAAGATAAGATAAGATAAGATAAGATAAGATAAGATAAGATAAGATTAGAAAATACAAAACAATGCAACATCACTGAACGATGCAATTTCATCACGTCAGAAAGTTGGTGGAGCATTGAGGAGTCCCAGATTCATGCCTCAAGAACAAAACTTCCTTGTCTCCACCAATGTTTGTATGGCCACGAGGTGGCAGTGGGAAGAGGTTCTTGTCTGACAAATGTTTCATCACAGTGAGGGAATTTTTGCTGTTAGAAATAATGTGATGTAACGTGAAGTGCTAAAGTCTTAGGGTTTGATTCCACCAACAGCGCTACAGGCTGCGGCACATCCCAGAAGAAGCTTGCTGCACTGTTACGCCTCAAATACGCACCAATTCTGTATTTGACTAATACCATGTCAATCTGCACAGAGTAGATTGAGTGGTCAGGAAGTCAGGCACAGTGAGACCAAAGAGAATCCAGTAAGTCTTCACGATCATAAAAACAGAAAAAAAGAAACAATTTCACTGTGTAGCCTTCTGACCCATGGTAGGAGCACAAAAAGTAAGGACTCAATCAACAAAAGCTGAGCAAGGTGGGCAAAAATGCTCCGCTACTGAAATGCCTCAAAAAAACGCTGCTGGTGGGACCTGTAGCAACGTGGAGGACAGATCATAACCATGTCAAAGGGCTAGTTCACCCAAAAATGAAAATTCAGTCATTATCTGCTCACCCTCATGCCCACTGAAGGTCGGGTTTGTTTTTTAGTCCACAAAACACTGCTGGATTTCACAGGAAAACAGTGTTGCAGAATCTCCCAAACAAAGGAAGTGAATGGTGACCAGTTTTCAAATGTAAAAAATAACTGAGAAATAAAACTGCTCGTCTGGTGTAATCCAAATCTCCTAAAGCCCCGACATGCCAGGTTGAATTGAAAGACGTCATTTGCACCATGTTGTTAGCCTTACATCTTCACTGTAGATCCTTAGCCTGGAGCCACGTTCATGTGCGCATGCACACCGTGTGAACAGGGTGTGTGTTTTGTGGCGGTGTGCATGTGCAGTTGAACAGCATGTCGGAGCTTTAGGAGACTTGGATTACAACAGAAAAGCAGTGTGGAGGCATTTTTAATGGGGTTTTGGTTCTATTTTTTATGTCTGAAAACACCATTCACGTCAGTTATTTGGGAGATTCTGCTGTGCTGTTTTCCTGTGAAACTCCAGCAGTGTTTTGTGGACTAAAAAACTAGTAACACAACCTGCAATCAGCATGAGGGTGAGTTGACAAAGACTGAATTTTCATTTTTGGGTGAACTGTCCTTTTAACTGGCAATGGTCCAGGGCTTATAGGAAAATGTTAATAAAATGCACTAAAAACATAAAATATTTACCGTCCCTGTAGAGACAAATGAAGTGAGCCACATAATGCGTTTAAATTTATATTGTACGACTGATTTTTCTTCATAATTTGCATTATTAAAAATATTAAACGTGATATTAAATGAGATTTTCTTCTACAAGCAGTTTTTCAACCCTGATCCAAACACTGAATTAGAAAAGTCGTATACTGAATTTCATTTGTTTTTTTCGGTTGCAACACCACACTGAGGGGCAGTTCAACATTTTTGGCTTGAATGATGCAATTTCATCATGTCAAGAAGTTGGTGGAGCAGCGAGGAGTCGCAGATTCAGGCTTCAACAACACTTCACTAACATCTCAAACTACAAAAATCCATCCAAACACCAGTGAATTCTTGTTCTCAGTAATTCCTCCTCTTCATATCCTATCATTGATTCACCCGCTGAATGTCCCAACACTAAATACTGAGGATTACATCCTCCACGGCCAAAGACAAAATCCCACTTTTTCTGGGTTTTTTTGGCCAAGTAAGCCATGACACAAAATGCATTTAAATGTGTTGCCTTCTGTGCTCCACTCCTCAGGGATGACCAACCTCAGCACTGTTTGACAGGTGTGAAGCTGCATGTTACATCGGCGCTTCCTCCTTCCCCTGAGGAGGAGCACAAGGGAGCCTGGTATGATCCGATATAGCAGCCTGGCTGGGTGGTCACGCAGACCCTGTGATAAATAGATTAGGTCCTCCACTCCACTGCGCAGAGCCAACAAAGGCTCAGACACAATGTATCCTCACGGGATGGAGATAATAGCCAGTGAGAGCCAGAGGCCCAAGATGAAACCATACTGCCACATTAGGACCCACAATGCCATTCATCATCAAGTCCAATTACAGTGGGAAAGTAGATCTCTATACCCGATGCAATGCACCGCTTATCTATGCAGTTCAATAAAGTTATCACTCGGCCTGTGGTGTTAATACAAAAGCAAATTGCATATTACACTGTCCTCATGCTAAAAGCTCAGCAATGACAGTGGAACCTGCTTAGAGAGCACTAATAGAGTAAAGCTCTAATCTGGCTGCTTGTAGAGTCAGATAAGGTAATATATCATACGTGCTGTTGTTTTACCTACAAACACACACAGCTACAAAAGTCTCTACAAGTCAGTTCAAATAATGTTCACATCAGCTTCATGCTTAGCTGCTCCTTATCAGAGCTTATTTCCTCCTCCAGCTGACTGTGACCCATATTATGGTATTTATGTTGTGTTGCGGGCAAGAGCAGATATGGAAACATGCTGTGTCTCCACTAGAAGTGAATTTTGCATAAGGGGTCAAGGCAACTTGTCATGACGGCAGAGAAAGAAAGATTTAAGTCCCTGTTTTCACAACATCACAGGTAAGCCGCAGATAAGACCAAAATAAATTTAAGAAGCTGACAGGTCATTCCACAAGAAGTGTGATGCTCAAACAACGATGCTCGACAGCCCCTGATGGATGGCGTGCATTTGTTGGGCCAAAAAAAAAAAGGACAAATAAGGTGCCTCATTTAACGCATTTCAAACTTTTCTCCAATCCCTGCAGCCATTAATGTTTCCAGGACAGAGACACTGACAGGACTGACACCTGCAATAAATTCACATTTCTTGGTTGAAGCTTGATTTATTTATTCATTCAGTCATGGAATTATTCATTTAGCTTGTGGACGCATTAAATACACATATGCACAGTAGATTCATGAAGGACTGGACTCGCTGATAATGTCTTTTCTATTATTTTTGTGACTAAAGGTAGAAGTTTTAATCATGTTGAGTTCACATTTATCCTTTCATCAGATAAGCCACAGTCCAGTAACACAGGGTTCAGGTATCCAATCAGCACTGAGTCCATCTTAGAACAAATATTTAATTTCTTTTTCAGTTGTTGGTTTATTTAAATCAGGGGAAATAAATTTACTGCAACAGATACAGCAGAGTACATTCTATCTGTTCTCCCTGCATATACTGTACAATGTCCGTACTATATAAAAATATTTCAAAAAAATAAGGCTAACACTTTATTTGAGGGGGTGTGCATAACACTGACATGACACTGTCATAACCATGACATGAACATGAAGGACTTTTTATGAATGTTTATGACTGGTGCTACTAAGTGTCATTAGGTCAATTATGTCATTTTAGTGCAAAGCTGACATTGTTTGAGATGTCTTTGTTATGACAATGGGACATTTACTAAAGCAACATAACCTGTCATGTACATGCCATAGCAGGCCTAACTATCACACTTAAAGACACTAAGGGTAACACTTTATTTGAAGGGGTGTGCATAAGATTGACATGTCACCTTCATAACCATGCCATTACACCTGTCATGAGCATGATGGAGTCTTTATGACTGTTTATGACTGTTGCCAGTAATTAACTGTCATCTGGTTAATTACATCATTTTAAAGCAAAGTTGACATTGATTAAGTCCTTGTCTTTGTTATGACAACTTGGCATTAACCAATGCAACATAATCTGTAATAAACATGTTATAACAAGCATAATTAACAAACTGCAACAAAACACTCAGCTTTATATGTTAATGTTACATTAATAAGTATGTATTATGTGTGGCTGGTTTTGCCATTGCTGTTATGAGACTGCTATAATTTTGTTATGTTATCTTGGTTAATGTCTAGTTGTCATAACAAACTCATCTCAATCAATGTCAACTTCACATTAAAAATGATGCAACTGACTGAATAACACTTAATAACAACAGTCACAAACACTCAGAAAGACTTCCTTCATTTGTAATGCAAAGCTGACTTTGAGATGCCCTTGTGATGACAACTTGTGATGACAACCAAGGCAGCATAACCTGTCATAGGCATGCCATAGCAGGCATAATTATCATATCTGTGGTGTCATAACAGCTGATGTCAAAATCAACCACATATCATATATACTTAATTAATGTAATGTTCACACATAAAGCTAAATTGTTTTTGTAAGTTTGATAAAGCCAGCTATGGCATGTTTATGACAGCTTATGTTGCCTTGATTAGGGTCAAGTGGTCATAACAAAGGCATCACAAACAGTGTCAACTTTGCATTAAAAATGAAATTGACTGAATGACACTAAATGACAACAGTTATAAACATTTACAAAGACTTCTTTCATATCAATAACAGGTGTCATGTCATGGTTACAACAGTGTAATGACAGTCATATGCACACCCCTTCAAATGAAGGGTTATCAAATTAAGTTTGTATAATACAGTTTTATTTACACCAAAGTTAGCACATACAAGTGTTTTTTTTTAAAAGTTGCTGATTGAACCTTTTCCTATTTCCAGTTGAGTTTGTCTTTCTGGTTTTTTTTTCTGGTATGTGTGGAAAGTTTCACGTCTCTGCAGGGGAGCAGACAGAACGAGGTTTAAAAAGTCTCTGTGTGTTCAGCTCTCAGTACATCTGTAACTTCCAACTGAATCTCTGTGGTTTGAAGTTTTGTTTCCGTCTTCCGTCACTGTTATCCGCTAAGATAAGATATCTGCTTTATTTTACGGTTTTTATATTCGCTATCAGCTGGAGAGGAGGCGTGTGAGCAAAAGAGTTCACAGGCAAAAGAGAGAAGTTACCGACAAAGGCCATAAGCTCTCATTACCTCTGCTGAAAAGGAGTGAAAATTTCTGTGTTCACCTGAGTGTCATGTTACCGTCACTGCCGATCAGAGCTGAAAGCCGATGAAAACCCACGAGTACTGCAGAGCCATTTGACCCTGGAATGAATACCCATTGTTCCCTTTACCATTGAGGACAAACGCCAGATGTTAGAGGGTCTAAGTAGGTTTTTTGCTCAGTGAAAAAAGGGCCAGACACTCATAAATACACCTGAAAGACAGACCAGTATAGATTTAGAGAGGTATTACCAGACTTAAATGTCTGATAAGTGTGTGCTCTGTGCTGGACATGTGTAAGAAATAAGTGTTTATAGTTCGCAGCACATTGTTAAGCAGCCCTCCAGGCAGTCTGGTGGTGCTGGCTGCCTCACAGGGTAAACTCTCATCTAGCTGTCTGACAGACTGTCCCTGTATTGCTGCGCTTTGTGTCAGATATCTGCCATTTGTCTGGCATTCTTTAGGCTGCCTGGCAGCTAGCTGCTTTCTCTTGTCATCCTGGGAGGGATATTCTGCTGCCTGTGGGACTGTTTGTATGTTTAGCAACCTGTAATTAGTAGCACCTTGTACTTGCCGCCTTTCAGAATTCAATTGCAGTGTGCCAGGTCGATTCTGCCCCATCGGAGCGTTCTCCAGTGGGGCGTAATTTATCAGGGGCGGGATATCTCTGAAGGTGTATGTTCTCATCACTCGCTCATCACTGAAGTTATCTGGTATAGTTTTTGGGTTTGTGTTGTGGCCATTTTGACAAAAAATCATGCAAATTATAGGCATGCCACCAAAATCATAGCTATAGAGTTAGCTACCTGGCTGGGTAACATCGCCACCGCCATCATCAGAATCAGAATCGGTTTTATAATTGCCAAGTAGGTTTTAACATACAAGGAATCGCGTGTGCCAATGTGTGGACCACCTGGGATTGGTTAATTACCAAAAGAATTGTGACGGAGCTTGGCAGCCATCCTTGACAGAGGGTGCAGCCTTACAGACTCTACTGAGGGAATAACAGCCCCCAGTGAAGGGAGAGTAGATGAGAAGGGACGAGCCGCGGCATGTATGTTAGTATTCCAGACCAGTTAAAAAACCTGTTTGCTACCTCAGAGTAAATAAAACATTCATTTGGAAAATACTCCAAGCGAGCAACACTGACTCTGACTCAATTCTGGATCTTAATAAACATCTCTTGCCACAGAGAAATATCTCTTAAAATAAGTTTATTAACTT
>JAJHUR010132989.1:2979-12979 GCA_027495735.1 Lutjanus campechanus | reverse complement strand
TGAACTCTGCAGAACACAGTGTTAGAACACAGGAACCAGAACAGGTCAGTACATCAGTGAGAGGACGTCAGTGACAGAACATCAACAGACACACAGTGGTGAATAATTTAGTGATCATCCAGGATCATAGACTGTAGAGACGGATGTGTTTCATGAATCTGGTCCCTTCAGAAAGACGTCCACTGTGGAGCCGGTACAAACGTTCCTATGGCTGCAAAATTCATCCAAATTTTATTGAAATCACAATCAGACTTTTCTGCAGTTTTCAAATCTCAGGAGTCAGTTAAAGGCTGAATGTGTCACAAAACGTTTAAATGACTGAATGTGGTGAGACAGAGACGTCCTGTCCTCACATCAGATTCTACAGACTTTAAAAACGTCTTCATTTGGTTCAGATTCCTGCAAAGAAAATCCCACCACAGTCATTTTAACATGTATCAAAATAAGAATAATGATGTAAAAATGATCATAATATCACAAATCATCATCATCATCTAAATAATCACAGTTGGATATTTTGTCTAAATCGTTCAGACCTGTTATTTGTCTTCACTTGTTTGTCTCGAGCTGACTCGTAGCTGAGACTTGAGACTGACCTGTGACAGCAGCAGAAACCTAAAATATTCCTCAGGTGAAGGGCTCAGTGCATCAGTGAAACTTCAGAAACACTCCGAGGTTCACTGTGAGCTTTGGATCCAAGTACAATCAGTCAGGAGGAACTAAGAAAAACAGAAAATCCTCAAATACTAAGAGACGCAGTGAGTCGACAGCAGTAACAGTATCATCATCCTCATCATCCTCATCATCATCTTCATCATCCTCATCATCATCTTCATCAGCAGCAGCAGCAGAGGATCATTACTGAGAATAATTATCAGTGATTGTTGATGTGAAGCTGATGATTGTTTCTCTTCTTGTCACTGACTGTTAACATGATTGTGTTGTTGTTGTTGTTCTTCTCCCTGAAGCACTCGATGTTGGATTAACATGGTAAAGTGATTAGCATCAGAGCTACATGCTGGTTAGCATCAGAGCTACATGCTGGTTAGCATCAGAGCTACATGCTGGTTAGCATCAGAGCTACATGCTGGTTAGCATTAGCGCTCCATGCTGATTAGCATTAGCGCTCCATGCTGTGAGCTCCTGTGTTGTGTTGTGTTGTGTTCTTGTCTGAGGTGTTCACACTGAAGCAGGTGAGTCTGAAAACACACGTTCTCATCGGATCGTGAAAACAGTCTGAGAACAGTTCTCAGTTCTCAGTCTGAGAACTGAAGTTCTGTGTGTTTTCAGGTTCATCTGTCCTGTTGTGGTCATGAAACTTCCTGTATGTCCTGTCTCAGAGGACACTTTAGATTTCAGCTGTGACTGTATGTTATATTATATATGATTATATGGTTTCAGATGAGTCTGATTAACTTAAAATATTGTAACTAGTCACATTTCACAAACAAAACCGACTCTAATGTCTGAATAGATCGTTATTATAGATTCTAATAATATAGATGTTATAATAATAATAATGTTTGCAGTAGAAGACACACATTTTAGGTCAGAATCAGTCAGACGATAATAATCAGTTACAGAAACAAAATTAATTAGTTTTGTCTGATTCATCAGATGTGGACATTACATTTTATTTTATCGTTATTATTATTATCTTTTTTATTTTTTGCAATTTTCATGTGCTCCTGCATTTTCATTCCAAAAATGCTTAAAAACATCACAATTTTTAACAAAAGCTGACCTGAAAATCCCTGAAAGCCTGGAGGAACTGATTAAAATAATTATGCATTAAAATTAAAATGCTATAAATGTGAATTAAGAGCAGTAGGGTGGAAATATGGATAAACTCTTTAATGTGGATTTTATTTTGTGACATTGATGTACAACACTGCTCACTAAGTTTGGACACAAAATAACACGTCGAGATATGTAGTAAAAAAAAAGTTTGCCTTGATGGCAGCTTTGAACAATATTGACATTAATCAATATCAGCTGATAATTTGATGTTTCAGTCAGACTCACCTGCTGCATGAACCCTGTGGTGTCTTACCTGTCCACTGTCACATCATCATCTGCAGTACTCTGACCTCTGTGTACCTTCCTGTGTGCAGGTGAACGTCCCTTCAAGTGTGAGACTTGTAACTACCTGGCAGCCAATCAGCACGAGGTGACCCGCCACGTCCGGCAGGTCCACGACGGCCCCAAACCTCTCGCCTGTCCGTACTGCGAGTACAGGACGGCCGACCGCAGCAACTTCAAGAAGCACGTCGAACTCCACCTCAATCCCCGTCAATTTCTCTGTCCTCTCTGCAAGTACGCTGCCTCTAAGAAATGCAACCTGCAGTACCACATCAAGTCCAGACACTCAGGCTGCAACGTCTCCATGGACATCTCCAAGGTCAAACTGCGCATCAAAAAACCTGGACCTGACAGCACAGAGGAAAACAGTGGAGCAGCCAAGTTTGACAATTCCTCCAGCGTTGAAGATGACTTTGACATGGATGAGGACGACGGGGATGAGGGCGTGGACTCCAGCCCGATCAATCTGTCAGTCAAACAGAGCAGCCAGCCCGATGTCAGCCAATCAGAGCAGACCGAAGCACCTTACAAGGTTCAGAAGAAACCCAACGCCACCTCTGACAAAGAGAAAGTACCGAGGGTGAAGGACAAGGTGGAACCAGAAAGAAAGGTCACAACAAGGCAGAAGAAGACTGAGAAAGTCAACGAGAACCTTCTGGAAAATCTACCTGTTAAAGAAACTCAGACAACTGCTGTAAATACAGAGAACAAGACAAAGAGACGAGTCAAGAAGACGCCTGCAGAGAAACCAACTGTCCAGGATCAGGCAGGAGAAACTGAACCAGAAAAAGACCAAACACAGAAGTCTGACCAACAGAGATCAGGCGAGGAAAGAGTAGTGAGACAGAAAGTAGACAAAGAGGAAGAAAAGTCAAAACCTGAGAAGAAAGAACAGGAGAAAGAACTTCAGAAGAACGTAGGCAGTGGAAAAGAGAACAGAAGCTTCAACAAGCCAAGGAAGTCAGGATCAAAGAAGTCAGAGAAAATACCAGATCCTGTTGAGGAAACTCGACAGAAACCAGTCAGTCCTGAGAAAACTCTGAAGGAAAAGATGGTCAAAGAAAAACCTGCCAAGAGGAAAGCAGTGGAGGCTCTGGATCTGTCCAACAAGTCCTCATCTGAGACTCCACCCAAAACCAGACGGCTAAAAGCCAAACCTGCTTCAGAAGACACCAAGAAGATCGATGACGCCATTCCTGCGCTGACCAAGTCCAACGGGACAACAACCCCTGTGAGGCAGAAGAAGACCAGGAACACCAGTAAGAGAGCAACAGGTCTTCAACAACCTGTTGAAGACAATACCTCTGTCAACAGTCCATCTTCGGACGCTCCGGAAGGATCTATCAAAAGTCCATCCATGGACCTGGAAGGATCTGACCGAAGTCTGTCCACAGATGCTCCGAAAGAATCTGTTGCCGGTCCATCCATGGATGTTGTGGAAGGATCTGACAATGGTCCATCCACAGACGCACCAGAAAGACCTGTCAAAAGTCTGTCCACAGATGCTCTGAAAGGATCTGTTGACGGTCCGTCCATAGATATTCTGGAAGGACCTGTTGAGACCACCAACCCTGAGCCTGACCCAACGGAGAACAGCCCCACACAGAAGAACGCCTCCACAGATGAAGCCACTCCAACAGAACCCGAGGAGACTCTGATCAAACCCACTGAGAAGGCGGAAGTTTCACCCTCCTGCAGCTCATGTGAGGACACACCTTCTCAAGCGGAGGACCGCCCTGCCCCAACCTTTGTTAAACCCACATCGCCACCTCCTCTGGTGCTTCCAGTTCAGCGAAACAAACCTGCCGATCCTGAGGACGACGAGGGCATCCACAGCAGCCATGAAGGAGGAAGTGACATCAGCGACAGCGCCTCTGAGGGCAGTGATGACTCCGGCCTGAACGGCAATGGTGCCGGGTCAGGTAAGATGGCGAACGACCCAGAGACGCCCACCGACGAGATCCCGACACCGACGGAGCTCAAGAGTCACATGTGCATCTTCTGCGACCGTACATTCCCTCTGGAGGTGGCGTACCGTCGCCACCTGAACCGCCATCTCGTCAACGTGTACTACATGGACAACACCGCCAAAGGACAGAAATGAGGAGCGGTATCCATGACAACGCATCCTGCATGGATGTCTTGTTATCAGCATTTTTGCCTTATTTAGAAACTGAATTCTGACACTCTGAAATCAAATTGGGTGTCAGAAAAAAACAAACAGTTTATCCCTCATTATCAACTCTTTCTCTATCGGTCATAAATATCATTAGTCTGAGTGTCTGGACTCTAAAAGACGGTTATAGACTCGCGGTAGGACTTGCTGTCACTAGACTCTGACCTTTGAAGTCAGAGACACTAAACTGGGCTCAACACATTTTTTGGAACCTGTTTTTATTGTTCTGTTTGAAGCTACATGAACGTGTTTGTTTGCACAGCGTCTGTAGACGAACGAGAACCAGTAGATTCCCCCAGTGGCACCAAATTTGTAACACAAAGCGTGTCGTCCCGATCCATCCAACTTTAGTGCAGGTCCAACTACAGGTGGACTCTGTAGTCTCAGGACTACACATTTCAAATTAAGTGTCCTCCCAGTTTGTCCAAATCTGACATTAAGTGGACACAATTTTGGTTTCTGCCCAGAAATTTATCATTAAAATAAAGGATGTCTTCAACAGGGGGCGCTGCACAATAACCTGTAAAATATGACACGACCACGTGGGTCCCCAAGGAAAACAACCAACTTTTTGGATTCCGACTCTTTTTTGTTTTTTTAAGTGGAAATGCTCAGAACGGCCAAAAAAATCTGTGAGTGAACTGGAACGAAACCTGTTCCGTGGTTCCATGTTGGTAGAAAAGGGCTAGAACAGGCTCTGAAACAGAACACCAACATGGAACCAGCTCCGTTCCAGTTCAGGCACCTAGTTTTGAACCATCCAGAACATTTTCACCAAAAATAAGTTTTCATCAAGAACCAAAGTGGGCGTGTCACATTCTACATGTCGTTGTGCAGCGCCCTCTGTTGATGGTTCACTAGATGGTACCAAGATTCCAAAGATCTTGAATGGAACAGGTTCATGAAGCAGAGCTCATGTGGTGGAAAAGGACCTTAGGTCGGCTTCTTGTTCCGAGTTGTCGGGTTCTTGGACCTCAGTACGCCGGTCTAGTTTTCTGTCTTACCTGCTTCACTGATGAGGAATAAGCTCTGGTTCTAGAACTGGTTCTGTTCAGAATCCGTACGATTTAACAAACTAGCCTCAAGAACGTGTCTTGAATGGATGGCATTGAACCTGTAGAATATGACCTGCCCACTATAGTTCTGAAGGGAAACAGGTTTGAAACACTTTATTTTTGGTGGAAAAGCTCCAAACGGTTCAAGATGAAGTTTAAATGGTGTTGACACCAGAAATAAACGTCTCCAGAGGACACATGACAGCGGCCTGAGACTCTGAGGGGACCACAGAGACCATTTTGGTCTGCACCAGAGTTCAGGTCCAGAGTTCAGGTCCAGAGATCAGGTCCAGAGATCACGCCGACCCAAACGAACCAGCGCTCAGTTCAACCAGACTGAACAAAGCTGCTGTGAACGCACCCTAATTTAGATGGAAGGTGAGACTGACTGGCTGACTTCATGACTTCCTGTTGGTGGATGTTTTTTCCTGGTTGTCCTAGAAACCTGTCACATGATCAGATCATGTTCACCTGCAGACACATTGTTAGTTTTCATTCCTCCACATTAAATATTAAAGTTTATTACGATGACTCTGTAAATCAGACTTCTGTGATTGGACCGTATGGATGATGTCATGACCTCAGCAGGATGTTTGATGTTTAAACGCTTCGTTTGACTCTGTTACAACCTGCCCTGGTCTGATTGTCCAAATATTAACTTCTTTTCCATTGTTTGAAAACTTTCAGTGCCTTTGACAATCAGTCGTGTGTACAGTGACTCTTTTTAGCTTTTCTTGGGTGAAATGAAACTTTTTCTTTGTTTTAAGATTTAATGGTTAAAGAACGTTTGTCTCACAGGTCCAAAGAGACGATCATGTGTTGATGTTTGTGGCAGGAAATGATTTTTCTTTTCCTGAACATGTGAATATTTGTCGTTGGAAACGAAGAGAATCTGATTGGTTAAACCAGATTAAACAGGTTTACGGTGAAACGTCGTCTGATGATGAATCCAGACAAGAATAAAAACTTTATCTGTGTTTGGTCTAAAGAAACTCTGTAAATAATTCTGTGCAATATTTGTTTTAGTGGAGAAGCCAAAGTGAACGTGGAGCTCTTCCTGTTTGTGATGCACTCGTGTTGTAGATGTTTGATTGTAAAGAAACTTTTCTATCTTCACGTCTCTCGTCTGTTTCTGAGGACGACATTAAAGGCGTCACAGTTGATATTTGCCAAATCACACTTCATCATTGTTACAGGACGTTACCATGGTAATAACATCCTCCCTCTGTTTTCTGTGAGCGCTTCTGTATGTTAACGTGCATCTGTGATCACGCTGCAGCGGTTAGGTCAACATTAAAGGGTAAAACTGGTGTTTTTTAGCTTTTCATTTCTGTAAGAACTTCCTGTGAAGTGACTGAAACTAACTGGGACTGTAACTAACAATCACTTTCATTATACTTCATTAATCTATCAGTTATTTTCAGGATTAATTGATT
Source organism: Lutjanus campechanus (assembly GCA_027495735.1). NCBI lineage: Eukaryota > Metazoa > Chordata > Actinopteri > Lutjaniformes > Lutjanidae > Lutjanus > Lutjanus campechanus. The sequence continues at coordinate 6,230 of JAJHUR010132989.1, read as the reverse complement.
AATCATTTTGTCTTCAGATGTCCCAAAGAGATTCAGTTGTCGGTCAGTAGTTCAGATTAAATATCACCATGTTTATCCTTGAAGAAGAAGAATTAGTTCATCAGTAAACTGAGCTCCAACATATAAAATCACAAGTGTAGTTTGTTTCCTCTCTCAGACTAACAGCAGTTTCATCTCTTTTATAACTTTATTATCAAACTGTATTCTGCTCTTTTTTTAAATAAAGTTTTTCAGCTTCATCTAATCATCTGTTTCTGTGTCCGTCTGATCATTATTGATAAAGAACTCACGCCTGCTGGCAGCTCATTGGTCCAGACGTGTCTCTGTTGGACGCCTTCAGTTTTTTTTCACTATCAAATAAAAAACAAAAACTTCCCTTCAGAATAAAAGAGTGCAGACCAAAATACTCACGTGTGTAAATATGTTGATGTGCTGGTTCAACTGAAGCAGACGAATAAACATGGACGCACAAAAACATGAATCTTTAAACTTTAGTTACAAAAAAAAAAAACCCCTAACCACTGAATTGTTTGTGTCCTGCTGCTGTCCTCGTAAATACCAGTTCTTCTTAATTAGCAACAGGAAACTCCTCACTAATGCCCATATAAGGGCATGAGACTGCAGAGCCGCGTGCACACACTGATGAATATTATATTTTTGACAATAAACCTCGCAGAAACGTGACACACTGCACCTTTAATAACTAAAGCGTCTGTTTTACAATCACCACATGTGAAGTTACAGGTCAGTAGATGCACAACACGCAGCATCATCTCGTGTCCATGGAAACACGCTGCTTTATGTTGTGTTGCTGCCGTGGAAACGTCACACACACACAGTCTGAAACCTTCAGAACATCAGACCGTCGCTTCTGTTCCATCAGTTTGTCTGCAGACAAAATGTTTTTCCAGCGTTTGGAAAATCTGACAAATCTGTCAGGAACACGTGTCGACTGAGGGAGCAGGAGAAGGACAGTCATCACCATGGAAACCAGCTCTTCCCTCTCACCTGCAGCTCTGTGCGTCCGCCTGTCCACAGGTGTCGCTTCACTTCTTCTTCTTCTTCATTTTCACCTGCAGCCTTTCAGCTCCGCGCGCCGACAGGCCGCCATCCAGCAGCCCCGCCGGCTTCACCGTCCTGTACGCGGCGGATTTTCTGATGCGTTCTCCCTTCAGAGACACGATGTGAGGAAGCAGCGGCGGCGTCCTCAGACTGAACGCCGCCGCCTCCGGACCGTGAACCCTTAAAGTCAGCTGATCTCCTTCTGCTGCCGTCACCGCCACCCAACCTGCAGACGGACAGACAGGACAGGTTCCAGGTGAGCTGTGAGGGTGTTTGATCAGTGTGCAGTGTGATCTATCAGTGATTATTGATTATCAGTCAGGTGTGTTTACCTGCAGATGACAGTTTGATATCAGCTGCAGCCTCCAGATAACCTCGACCCTCCAAACTGAACTCCTGAGGAACCAACGCTGGGAACGTCTTCATCCTCTCCAGCCCTCCCACAGGAACCTGAACGCACCACACACACACACACACACACATCAGTGTGACGTCAGAGTGTTTTTAAAACAGCTGACTGTGGTCATGTGACCTCAGAATCTCACCCCCAGCAGGATGTGTCCCGCGTGTTTCTCGTAAACGCTGTCGGCCTTCTCCAGACTGGTGACGTGGACGGGGACATGACTGGACGCCACGACGGAGAACCAGCACGACTTCCCCCCCTGAGGACGAGACAGACAATCAATACCAGCTGATCAGTAATCAATAACAGCTGACTGACAGACTGTGGTCACTGCAGCATGACTCCTCTCACTCCTCTGTTCTTCAGTCTTTATGTCTTGAGACATTAAAGGGACATTAATCACACAGTGTCTCTGTACGGTGGCCTGTTGAGGACATCTCAGACTCAGTTTAACTGAACCTGGACTTTAGGTTGAATGCTAATGTTAGCATGAAGCTAATAATCAGTGAACAGTCTGAGGCGGCTGCACAAAAGAAACAATGAAGACAGAAAAATGTCCACAGACTGCGTCTCCCTTCAGTTCATCTACCGGAGACGTTTACAGCTCGAGTTCTTCTTCAGTTTAATCTTTCATTTCTCCTTTAATGATTGAAATAGTTGGTGATGGTTATAGTTGTCGATTAATAATCGATTCATGGTCGTAGTTACGTGCAGCTGTTTTCATTTTAAGGAAACATTCATCAGACTTTAAAGAAACTGAACTGAATTTTAAACCTGATTTTCTGTGTTTTTATGATCGACTCTCCATAAATAAAGTTGATTATTTTCATGATTATAAAATGATAAAACTCACGAGCCGTTTCCATCAGATCACTTCTGGTTCTTGAATGTCTGTCTGGTGAACCCGCCCACGTTCCCACTCACTGTGACTGGAACCATTATAATCAATGATGTCGTCAACAGAGGACGCTAAGCAACGACCTGTAGGATAAGACACGCCCACTTTGGTTCCAGAGGAAAACCTGATACTTTTGGCTTCCAGCTGGGAACCAGTTCCAGGAACCGGTTTGTTTTTGGTGAAAATTCTCAGAACAGTTTAACGGGACGGTTCCATGTTACGTGTCACAGACGAGTGGATCTGATTTATTCTGTTCAGCCTGATCTGATGGACGTGGACGGGGTGGACAGAATAAAGGAAACACCTAACTGACCTGCAGGAAGTCGATCCTGGCCAGAGCTCCCACAAACACACTCATACTGGGCTTCAACACGAACGTCCGCGGAACCACGGCCTGAGAGGGAACCACTGACATCACTTCCTGTTCTGTCAACAGACTGAGGATCTGAGAGACAAGAGGGACAGACGGTGTGAAAGCTGACAGCTGATTGGTCAGTGGATGGTATGCGTAATAGTCACTCACATCGTGCTCCTTGATGATTCCCGGCGTGTCAAACAGCCAGTGAGCATCTTTCAGCTCGTTGTAGGTGAACTCATCTGACGACCTGCTGGGAGCTGACACAGAGGTCAAAGGTCACACAGAGGTCAAAGGTCACAGAAGTGTGACAGACAGGTGAATGGAGTCTGGTGTGCTTTAACACAGGGTTTCATCTTGGGCCACATCAGCGTTAGGTTTGCCCTCAAAGCGCCGGTTGTAAATGTAAGACAATACAATTGTGTCTATATCACATAACTGTTGTGGAATGGTGGCTGATTTGATTGCCCCGGTGATCTGTCATATCATCAACCAAAGTTTGATAGAAATGAAATGTCCTCAAGAATGGAAAA
>JAJHUR010132972.1:23082-41296 GCA_027495735.1 Lutjanus campechanus | reverse complement strand
GTAGCAAGGTTTGTTGTAGGCAACTGGACTTCATAGAGTTCTTGAAGACGTTTCGCCTCTCATCCAAGAGGCTTCTTCAGTTCATGTTCTTCTTCAGTTCAGTTCATCTTCTTCAGAACTGAAGAAGCCTCTTGGATGAGAGGCGAAACGTCTTCAAGAACTCTATGAAGTCCAGTTGCCTACAACAAACCTTGCTACGAATGTGGTGTGATGTTTTTCTGTCAGTCAGCAGAAGTGGCAAAAGTATACACATTCTTTACTCAAGTAGAAATTAAGATACTTAAAAGTACTGAGTCAACTTTTTTTTACTCAAGTAAAAGTGAAAAAGTACGCTCTGAAATGTACTCAAAGTATAAAAGTAAAACATCGGCCCACCAGCTGCTTCAGAGCAAGTGAACCTCACCTTTTCTCCACGGCCAAGTCTCCCTAAAGTCTCCCTCCTTCTTCTTGTTACATCTTGTCTGTTACTTTTGTCTTGTTACGTCTGCTAGGCGTGATGTGTCTTATAGTCCCATCCATTTAGAAATCAGTCTGTGTTGGAAAGGTGGCGCACAATGATGCAAAATGAAAATAATCAGTAATTCCCCTCAAATGCACTAAAATTAAAGTAAGAAGTGTGTTTGAAAAATGTAAGGAATACAAATACTGTATTTGTGTTAAAATGTAGGGAGTAAATGGAAAAAGTTGTCGGATAAAAACATGCTCAATTAACTAAGATATGTTTTCTTCAAACAATAAAAAATAAGGGTCTCAGGAAAATTTTATCTCTGAAACAATGAATGCTAGGGATATGCTGATCATGTTTAATTTAGGTTAAAGAGTTGTCTACAGTACATTCATTTAACTAATATTTCAAGCCAAAAGACTTCAAGGTATATGAACTCGTGTTTATAAATTCTGAGGTGTTATATATACTATAAAGTTTAGGTTTAACTAACGTGACTAAGTAAAATTTGCAAACTAATATAAGCATGAAGACTTTGTTACTTCACATCTGTCAATCAAAAGCACACCTTGTTTGCCGTAACTACAATTATTTTAATACACATATTATACAATATGTATATTTCCATGTACATGTGCCAAAAGATAAACAAAACACAAAACATTATTAAAATGTTACTATGAAACAATTAAACAGAAGAAACCGTCAAGTATTCTACATGTAAAAGTAATCATAAATTATTATTGTATAATCATAAATAAATCATAAGTAAATTATAAATCCGGATGCAATATAAAACTGTCAGTGATTTACAAAACAGGAAAACAATCTAAGAGTTTGAACTATAACCTCTGACAGTAGCTCACTATTTACCTTGCAAATACCATGTCATTTCCTGCACAATGAAAGTATATCTCACAATGTTCATTTGGTAGTCTTTGGTTAAACATTTGAGTTTGTTGTAAAAACACATCTCCTACAGTAGCCAGCAAAGAACAAAACACAGCCGCCGCCGCCGCCGCTGCTCCTCTCAGCTGCTCGCGCTCTCCTCTTTCTGTTCTGTTCTGGCTGATCCGTTCTGCTCCGTAGCTGGCTCCTCCACCATGGCCGACTTTTTCGTCGTTCCTGTTGGGGGTGCAGAAGGAGTTGGAGGGAGTCGGGGATGATGAGTATGAAATGAATAAAAACAAACGTTCAAGCAGCGGTGTGTGAGCGTGCTGGGCGATGCTGTACCTGTGAGGTAATTTCTGTGCATTCTGTGGAACAGCAGGAGGCCAATAAACAGGATAAAACCGATGCAGGCGATTATCATTCCGCACAGCAGGAAGCTGTAGCTGCCTTTAGTCTGGATAATCTGGGGATGAGATGGAAACATTAAACTACCGAACATGAATCTAAATGTCTTTTTTTTTTGCAATTATATACTTATTCCTCTCCTTCTGTATGATCTCTTTCTATAGGAAAGAAGACAGACTTACTGAGCCAACCAGAACCTGCATCACCATCTCTCCCATCCCTGCACTTGTCACCAGGACTGATGTTGCACACCCTGCACAAAGAAATGTATGGTTTATTCCCTCTCCTTGCTTTAATTAGTGTGTTAGTATTATAATGTCCTATAAATGCTTCATTTTACCCTGATAATCAAGGATGTCTTCGGTATAGGCGAGCATACAGGGGAATATGCTGCTGAGGAAAAGCCCACATAAACAGGTCCCCACAAAGAGAAAAACACTGCTGGTGTAGAAAATGAGCAGCATCAACACAGTAACAATAGCACCTGCCTGTGAAAACAAAGAGGAAAGTGGTATTAGCTATTTAGTATTGATATCACTACGTGTTTGACCTTTCAGCATAATTGACCAACTGCTAAGCCTCTCGTTCGAACAGCAGCTGTCTAATCATAATTTAGCAACCGTAACTGGGCACCACAGGCCTGTCAAGCTTTGCATTTCTCTACATCGGGGCTCTTAAATGTTTTTCAGCCTAATAGCTGATAGAGAAACGGAGCAGGGACCCCCTACTACATATATTGGTTTGCATATTTTCAGGTCTTCACTTATTCACTCTAATCTGTATGTCAGCAGCATGTGTAGCATGGCTAATGTTAGCTGCGTTAGATTCACACTCAACTGTACTTTCACCAGTGGTTTCTAAGGCGGAGAGGTTGTCAAAGTCTCTTGGTCATGAAGTTACAGAACGATCTTTGTGGCTCACAAGAATGTCTGTACCCTTGGGATAATAATACAGCTAATTGGCCAATATGTTTCAATAATATGTAGCTAGCTCGTCTGCCATTATCAATAGGTGCCACACAGTGTGTTTACAGTTGTGTAAATTAAATGGTTTGGGTTTTCTTAAAGAACAGTCCAGTTTATCTTCGCCAATTATCTGTTGTACTCACGTTAATGTGTATTTTCAGACATATTTTACATTTTTAAACAAATATAGTGTTTGTATATACGTATATATCACACAATAATTTGGCAGACACCTAGGGATTGTGGACCCCCTGTTGATGACCGATGCTCTAAATGTTGAAGCAGTGTGCGTGGGTCGCTAAGAAGACCAATACTCAGTGTCTCATGAGTTTGGAGGAGGCATTTTTTTGTAGTCTTTCTAAAACCTAATGCAAACTTTGTCTTTATCAGTTCTCATGTAAGCTGCAAATGTTAACATGTCTGGCTAATTAGCTTACTACCTGCATTGGACAGCCCCCCGTCAAACTCTGTTAGATACCACTGCATTTGCCAAACTCATGGCTTATTCCCAAGAGATAACTTGGGTTTTGTTATGTGGGGTTATTTAAGGGACATGAAGTGAGCTGACAACACCACATCTCCCTCTGGCTCATTCTCATGGGTCCAAGCGGGGTTAGCTTAGCTCTTATCCTGGCTGTCCTCCTGGGGTGACTGTTGTCAGGCTGGTCTGGCTGGGTGACTGTTTTAACCGCTGCACTGAATCTAATCCCTGCCCCTTCTTTTCCATCGCTGAGTATTTCTGCCCTCTCTTGTACACATATGCATGTTGTATTATTGTCCAACCAATGTTTGCTAGGGTATAGCTTTAGCTTCAGTCTTTTAATGTTTGTTTGTTTGCATGTAAGGTTGTTTGCATTAATGTTATATCATTTACTCAGCCATAACTTAACATATTTCAGAATCTTTTACAGGGTTCTTGTCTTAAAGTTTCTCAGACAGAAACATTAAAAAGTCAGCCGGAGACAGATTTTCAGCTCACTCAAGCAGTTTAACCATTAGCAAGCTACATTTATAAAAATCTGTTAGTGGGAGTCCTTTGTCCTTATTATACTCTACTTGGGATGCTTTACTAACAGGACAAATCCTGCTGATTCTACCAATAAATCTGCCACCGTTATCACTCTAAACTGCACATGTGCAGTGCCAGAATGGAAAGCTTGACAGACGCATCAACAGTAAATAATAAGGGTGGAGCTTAGTGTAGGGTGGGTGTATTCTTCTATTGTCCTTACTATGTTGAACATGAGCAGTCTCACAGGCTGGAAACGGTACGAGAGAGGAATGGACAGCAGACGTCCAACAGTGATCGCTGCCCAGAAGATACTGGCCAAGTAACCTGCTGTCTTATGAGGCAGTGACATTGGTGGTGACACCCCGTAGGTGTACACAAAGCCGGCGTATGCACCCTGAGAGGGAAAAGCAGATTCAATCATGTGCTCTACATTCTGTGTTTTATGTGGAACAGGTCTTGTATGCATTCATAAAATTTTGTGCGGAATACACATATCATCATATTATTTATCTGAAGCCCTCACTCACCACAATACCATCGGTCATGAAGAGCACCATCCCACCGAGGATATGAATCATAAAGAAGGATACTGGCAGCCCGCGCAGGTTATCATTCTGACAGCAGCTAAAGATATCCCCATGTCCTCCTACAACAGAGCAAAAAGTCACAAATGACAGATTGTGACACACAAAATGGAATTTATTGTCTTTTTTTTTCATCTAAACGGCCTGAAAATCCACAAAATATGCATTATTCATCTTAAAATAGGGGCCTTGTACAAAAATCACTGCTTCCTCCCCTTTACCTCCGGCTTCATGTTCCTTCTGCTCCACGTCCGGGCCCTCGGCCCCCTGCTGCGTCTCCATCGCTAGTTCATCTTTGTCCAGAAGACGAGGAGTGCCGCTGGGGCAACATGGGAGGAGCTGCTCCCGATACATCAGGAAGAGGACTGCAATCGGCACAGGCAGCTGAGGGTGCACAAATAATATTCAGCTTTTTCACTTTTGTCATTTTCAACAATCAAGTAGACTATGAAAAGCATAACTCTTCTCTGAAAATCTACTACTGCACATCTGTTCAGTGTCTTACATTGATGAGTGCCATGATCCAGAAAGCGTAGTGCACAGTGGACTCCTCTTCCTCCCCTCCCTCATGGGGCAGGTGGCTCTGATTTATACTGTGCGCTGCAATGGGACTGTTTCTCAGCATGTTCCTGAAATGATGCATGATCTCAGTGCCGTTCCCTGTGTGATTCCCACAGCCCGACTCTGAGAGGAAAGGATCCGCAATCAGAGGGCTCACCAGGGCGCCGAACCCAATGAAGAAATGAAGAGCCTGGAAAAAAGACAAAGGCCAGAGACATGACTTACTCTGTTTTTTTTATTCTATAATTGGCTCATAACCTGACTACTGTGTAGGAAATTCTTGTTAACTTGCTATATTTGTGGAGAAAGACAAATCAAACACTCCCAATGCTCTTTAAATGAGTACTTTTACAGATGAGACACAGGTATTACAGGCTTTTTCACCTGTAAGAAAACAGCGGAGTCCTTCTGATAGATGGTCACGAGTTGTATGTTAGCAATGGTGTCAATCACGCCCATCGCTAATCCAGACACGGCCATGGCGATGGCAAGCACGAGAACATTATTGCACAGAGGGATGATGGCAAATATTATAGAGATGATGAGAGCAGAGACAAATAAGGCGCCTAGAGCACTGAACAACCTTTAGGAAAGAAAAGAGACATACACAGTTACAATGCAATGTTATAATGCTAATAAACTCAGCAAAATCTATAGGATAACAGTCCAGATGTGAGTTCATGATACTTACGTCCTCTTGAAAACACCACCGACAGAGCTGCCGATCAACAAGCAGAACTGCTGGGCAAAAAACACCCAGGTAATCTGACTAAGTGTCGAGTTTGTTTGACATTGCAAGTCCAAAATTGTAGGTCCAAGGAAAGCGATGCAGAGTCCAAAGCTGAAGAAAACGCTCCAGTAGGTCAGCGTGTGATGGGCATTCCTTTTGAACAGAGTTAAGATCCGCTCATCCACAAACATCTTGGCCACAAGAAAAAATACCTCAGTGAAACAGACTGCCAAGGATTTTTTTAAACTACTAAATATCACAAAGTCAATATGTGCGAGCAGCTCTGTGTGGTTTTGTTGTAGTATAATGAGTTTCTCGATCTCTTTTAAAGCTTTTAGCTCCCTCCTCTTTGGATTGCTTAACTGAAAAGGATGTCCTCTTGAGTTAATGGGTGAAGCGGAGATTCTTCCAACAATAATATGACCATTTGAATTGCGTCAATGATTAGCAGTGAAAAAGAGCCCGTGTTGAAATGCTACCAGAACATGTGTGTCACGGTGCTTCCATCCCAATCAATGGAAAATGTATCACTCAGGAAGCAATGATTCAGAGGACTCTCATGGACAGGCTGTCTGTTCTTTCATACCTGGATGACCCAGCAGCACTAAAAAAAATGTTCAGTTTTGACTGCAACATCATTTAACAATTTGTTATGAAATCTCTCCAACTTGTAAGACATGATCACTCCCTCTTTCTTCTGATGCAGCCTTATTAAAGATCTGTGATTATTTTATTTTAAATCTTGCACATTTGTGCTTGGTTTTTCATCAGCAAGATGATGTTTTCATGCTTTAGGACAAACATTCATGGTCCCCAGAATATGAATCTTACTGCCTTTAATAATCTTACTTTTCATGTAGCCACCATTGCATCAAATTTCACATCACTGGCCTATATAATATATTTATTATATTAAACATTTACGGTCCCCAGACGATGAATCTTACTGACTTGAGTGATCTACTTTTCGCTCTAGCACCGACATAAAGTCAACAACTACAGGATAGCTTACCATGAAATTTGATACAAACATTCACATCAGGATGAATTGTAATATCCTGGGTGAGCCCCTGACTTTTAGTTTAATGCCACCATCACATCATAATAACAACTTGTCCAATACTTTAGTTTATGACTGCAAACCTGCAACCTACTGACATTCCCATCAACCTCAGCTGCACTTTGTGTTTAGTGCTAATTAGCAAATGTTAGCATACTAGCATATTAAATTGAGGTCACCAATCAGCAATTGTCTGATCACGATTTAGCCTCTGGAGCCAATGGCCATTGTTTCAGGGCTTCCAGTGCAGCCAGCAGATATACAGATAACAGATATCTGGGCCTAAACTTCCTCTTTCTTGTGGCAGTCACTGTGTACAGTCCAGTTAGCAACTTGAGACTTTGTCTGTCAGCAGCCACCTAATCTCCATAAACTGATATCTGCAAATGAATGAATGATTCTGCAGATAAATAAAAAGATAAACTGTCATCAGAGGATAACTGATGGGTTCAGAAAATAGCATTTCAGCCACTGCATTCACCTCTTTTGCTCTCTGCATGGACTGTTTACCTGCATGCGACCTGCAAAAAGGAAAACAAAGCATTTTGGATATCAAAGTCTTATCTCTTGCCTACAGATTCTGCACTCATTTGCAGATATCTGTTTAAAGAAATGAAGGTGTTGGTAATGGCAAACATTATACTGATAAACATCAATATTTTAGCACTGTCTTACTGATGTTGGCATACTGATGTTAGCATTCAGCTCAAAGCACTACAGCGCCTATGTACAGCCTCATAGAGCCACTAGCGTGCCTGCAGACTTTTGACTTTTCTCATTCAAGTGTCTTTACTTATTACGTTTGGTGATGCAAGCCTATGGTAGTCTGATAACAAGTTTCAATAATAATTGAATTTTAGCTCATTTTTCTAGAATTTCTCTGAAATATATTGAATTTCTTTCCCTATCCAGAATGTGTGTGTGTGGGCCGGTCTAAAGTTCAGGAAGGCTACTGAGAATGCATAATACGTGTGATATGACACTTCAATGTTTAGCTTGACCCCGTTTAAGGATGAATGTCAACCGGCCAAGAAACTAGTACATGCAAGGCGAGGCATGATTTAGATATTTGGGACATTTGAACTTAACTGTTCTTTGGATTTAAAAACATGCATTCTGTCATGAGTAATGGTGAATAATGGTGTTGTATTACTTGAGCATCTGGGGTTATAAATGAAAGAAAGGACTTAATACCTCATCTCTTTAATGATTACATGGGAGAAGTAAGGCTCTGCCGGCTGTGGACAAATATGGGCTTCCGGCAAGGTGGGAAAACTACAAAAATTCCGATACAGGCTTCTTATTAAAACTGCAAATTTAGTCATCTTTAAACTTACATTTTATGAAGGACGCTGGCACCATAAAAAGCACCTGGAGTTGTATACATTTTCTTATTTGCAGGGTGACGACACCAATCTTTTTGTTTACTTTACTGTATTATTTTTAATGTCCAATTTTATCAGTAATCTCTGTTATTTTATCTCACTGCTGCAGTGACCCAATTCTTCTGAAGTTCATTTGTCTTAAACAGTATGATGCATATGAATGTGTAAGCTGCATGCTTCTCTGTCTGTGCTGATATTTGAAACTGTTACTCAATATGACACATATTCCTGTGACCGTATCTTTCTACACGGTGTTGAACGCCAGGATCACACAGCCTGCAAAGCTCAGCTTGTGTCACTGATTTGCCAACATGTCCTGCAAGGTGGAGATGCTGGTCAGGTTCTACACCCTGAGAAATATATGTGTTTATACAAAAGGCATTCATTAACATCCACTTCCTCTTGTGGCGATATAGCAACACAAGATGGCTTCTCCAGGTAATTGTCAACTAACGTGATCTTAGAGGTGTGTAAGGGAGTGTTAAAAATCAACAGCAGCTTCTAGTTACTGAAGTAAGACATCAGTTTTTGAATGAACTTATTATTCACACAAGTTAGATTACGAGCAAGCAGGACCACTGCATGTGTTTGCCAATTAAAGAACAAAAAAAGCGCCTTGAAAATCCGTAACAGCTGCTGCATATTTTATCAAAGTAAATGTAAACACTGAACAATAGTCTGTGTTTAAAGACTCCACTCCATATCTGTTGCTGAAAAGTGAAGAACTTTTAGTATGCAAATATTCATTTTAAAAGTTTAATTGCTGGAAACAGGACAGACTCCTGTTTTGCAGAAAAGTCCATTCTCAGAGTACTGGAGGCAGAGAATGTCACAAAATCATGTTCATAGTTGGTCAGATTTAAGGTTGAACTTCACCTTTCAGCAGATCAATGATAAAACCGCTTACTAGTGTCAAAGTCTGCACGTACACCATCGTTCAAAAGTTTGGAGTCACCTGACACAAAAGCTTGATTCGGTTTAGCCACATGGCTGAGAGGACTTCTCTATATTTTTATTTCTTTGCAAATAGAAGATACCCGTCAAACAAAGACGGGTTGCAAAAAAAAGTAATGTTTTTGAAGAGAGAACAAAATGTTTTACAGTTCTTCATCCAGACTGAAAAGTGAAAGTGCAGAACGAGAGAACTCTGACCAACAGTTAACAGACCAGTGAGTCAGATTTAGAGCTGCAACGACCAATAGATTATTAATCAATTATTAAATTAATCACCAACTATTTTGATAATCAATTAATCAGTTTGAATAATTTTTTAAGAAAAAAGTCAAGATGCTCTGATTAGATGTGAATATTTTTTTGGTTTCTTCACTCGTCCATGACAGTCAACTGAATATAAAACAAGACGTTTGAGGATGTCCTCTTGGGGTTTGGGAAACACTTTTTGACATTTTTCACCATTTTCAGACATTTTAAAACAAACAACTATTAATCGATCAATTGAGAAACTAATTAGTTATATACTAATTACTAATTACTGACTATGAAAATGATTGTTAGTCGCAGCCCTAGTAAGATTTAGTGACATCTCGCGGTAAACTTGCATTTTGCAACCAACTTGCCTCATCCAGGTGAAGTGACACTTGTGAAAAACACAAAGGACCGTATCTAGAGCCAGTGTTTGATTTGTTCTGGGCTACTCTAAAAACACGGTGGACTACACAGAAGAAGACCCAAGCCCTCTGCAGATATAAACAGCTCATTCTAAGGCAATAAAAATTAAATGATTCTTATTTTCAGGAGATTTTTCAGGAGATTATATGATTATATGAAAACATATTTATGCCATTTTTTGCTGAATTCTACCAACAAACCCCCCTAAAAAAGGACCTTACACAAGAATATAAGAAATCATCAGTCATTTGTAAAAGAAAATGTAAACTGAGCATCAAAACCTGTGCAGATATATGTTGCAGTTTCAAGTACACAATAATGCCCATAACAAGCCGAATTAACAGGAATGCTATGTATATCAGAGACTTTGCATCAGAGAGCGTGTGCACCAAAGAGAGCTTTAAGTGATCGGTGTTGGTTTCAGGCCAGGGTTGGCCTAAAAATGTGCAGAGGGCTGGGCTAGGGCTGGTGTTTCTGGCCCATGGAGGGTGCTATAACAGAGTAACAACACACATTTTTAGAAAGGAGAACTTACAGTTATGTGCATTTTCTATACACAGTTTCAACACTAGATGGTGTACAAGTGTTGCATTCATCCACAATTCAAGGCAAAATCACTCTGGTTTGCCTCTAAAGACATATAAAACTTACATGACCCTTTAAAAGGCATAACTGAAGTGTAATGATGTAGGAAACAACAAATTCATAGATTATTTATTATAACACAAATGATCCCTCTTGTTGAATATTTCATAAACATACTCACTGTCTCTCAAACATACTGTGGACACACCATCTCTTTTTCAGCGTGAGACACGGTTTACTGATGACAGCCACATAAAGAGAGCAGACATCAGTAACAGGGTTTAAAGGGGACAAAAACAGCAACGCCTTGCTCCTCTCTGTCTCATCTCCATAGGCTGACATTTAGCCAACTCTCAATCAGAGACCCGAGACTGTGCCAGGACAATGTGACAAGAATCATAATCTGATTTCTCTCTGCTGCTCTCCCACCTCTACTATTTGCTTTATCTATATACTGTGCTTCTTAAAGGTCCAGTGAGCCTGCGGAGAAAAGCACCTGCTTCCATACGTGATAAAAGGAGAGTAAGTGACATGGATTACATGCTAATACCTCCAAAGCCCGACGTATTCCTTCATAAGCCTGTGGATGTGTATATTTAATCACATGTGAGTGAGCAAAATAAACATTTCAACGCCTATGTGAAGGAGGAAGTCACAATATGTTTGTGTACTATTACTTGTCAGGCCAGGCAGGCATACATGATTCAGTATATGCATTAACACAAGTGGAGTGGGGATTAGCTGAAGTAGACACGACACAGGCTCCTCTCAGAGCAGCAATAAGACATTTATCTGTCACCTATCCACATTTCTCCAGTCACTCCTTGGAAATGCCCTGCAGTGCACCCCCTACACATCTCCTCAGGCCCGAAATAGAGCCAAGGATGTGTGGTATGCAAACAGACATGTCTGCAGGGCAAAACAGTGCCATTCTACGAGGCTCAGCGCTTTCAAACCAGCAGTTTAGACATCAAGGATGTTGGACGTGAAGAAATCAAAAAGTTATCCAAGAATAATCACTCAGAGAAATTTGAGAAAGTCTCACTTTCATGTGAAATAATCTCTATAAAACTGATTAGGGAGAATTATACAGGCCAGTGATTCTCAGATATGTGTCCAGGGACATGATATAAACAAATAATAATTAGGAAAAGGTTTCATTATAGCCTCTATTTATTTTATGATTAGACTTTCAGCAATCATTACTTATTTATGAACTATTTCCTTTCCACAATTTTATAAGCCTGTCATATTCAAGTCCCAAGCTAGAGCATATTATTGTTCTTTTTATGCTTTTTAAGAAGCATATTTTTATATTTTATATTATTTATATTTTATATATATGTTGTATATTATTTAAGAGAACCAGAATTTCATTTTATGTACGCACTGAGAGTGAAACACACTCTCTTGGTGTGTGTTTATGTGTGTTATGGGTATTCTGTGTTGACAAATATTTTAATACATGTCTAATATCTTTCTAAAAATATTTATATTCTGTTGTTCTTTCACATAAGTAAGTAAAATGTAAAAAAAAGGCTGTGTCAAATTATTCCAAGGGACAAGAGGAGAACCCCTTGACATTGTACGAGGATCTCGTCTGAGGAAAAAAGAAGCTCTGCTCTTTGAAAACTCCAAAACCAAACCAAAGATGGTAAAACAGGGACTGAAAGTTATATATTTTTTAATGTAAATCATAAAACTACATTATCAGGAAAGGAGTGCATTGTCAGCAAAGTAGATTTTCAACTCTGTACTTTTACTTGCACTTAAGTATCCATTTCATCTTGTAATCTACTTAGTTACTTTCAAAATTATAGTTGAGTACTGAGTACAATCTGAATTAATATCCAAACCTTTCATCTGCATTTTTGTAGCCGATCAGGTGATCTGATCACAAATGTGCCAATGAAAACAAAGACATACAAATGAAAACAAAACAAAATGGTGCGGCAGCACACATCTGGAGTAAGGATATTAATGATTAATCATTAATTGATTAATTGCCATTAAGAATTTAACCCTTAGAAATGTATTAATTGATATTTAATCAACAGTCACGGCAGTAGCTTGCTCCTCATTTGACATTGTCTTGTCTGGCAGAGACATTTGTTGAATGAGGAAACTTAAACTTTGACTTAAAATGAGAAAAAAGACAAAAAACTAAAACTAAAACAGAAATTAGAAAAAAAGTGTTTTGTATCTTATAAATTATTAATGATTAATCAAATATTAGCATTTTCAGCTTTTGGCTCAGGAAAACGCACATTTGCAACCCTAGTTTGGAGAGGTGACTGTGACATTAATGGTTAAAATTAACTAGTACTTTGAGTAGTTTTTGAGATAAATACATTGTACTTTTACTGAAGTATATTTCTAACACCAGTACTTTTACTTGTAATTGAGTAATATTTTAGGAATGTAACAGTACTTTGTTTTGCCAGTAACATTGTGATGGGAAACACAAATATTGCCTGAATCATGATCACAAGCAACTTTTTGAGTGTAGGAACAAAAGTTTTAGTAAGTTTAATAGAATATTGTGGTTTTATTTACATGTCAAAATATAAACTTGTCCTGTAAAACGTGTACAAGTTACTGTTGTTTTCAGTATTTAATCCGTAACTTTCAAGCTTGTCTTAGAACAACAGTCAGTTGTACACTGACTGGTGGAATCATTCATCCTGTTCATGCTGCCAACTAATAGACCCCTTCAACCTGCTACAGGACTGACTGTACAAAAACACTCTCTACAGTTTATCTGAAGTAAATAAGAGGCCTCAACAGTCTGAGTTAGTAAAATCATGCGCAGCTGGGTAAAGTTTCAGCCTTTTTAGAACAAAATTCGCTCTTTGTGTTTCCCCAGACAGTTTTTTTCTGTGCTGAGTGCTGATAGTAGCACAAAGAAGGTATTTTGTACAATAACGATTGTAACTTTGAAAGACAACCACTCCAACTCAGACTGCTGAGGCCTCATAATAACAGATTCAGATAAAAGACTGCAGATTCTGTTTTCCATCTTTTTCACTGAAAGCACATTAGACAGGGATATTTTAATGGCTATTATCAACGGGGAATAATTACAGCAAGCAAAACCTGTTTCAGCGTTCATACAGCACCTGACTGCTGTTCTAAGACGGACTTAAACCAATGTGAACCGATCCTGTAACCAAGTGCTGTGTGTACCTATACACACACTGCTACCTTAATACAACTTAAATCATGTTTTAGTCGCTTCATGTGGACATTATCTTTCAAGAGTGAATACTGTGTGAAAAATGAATAAAATGTGTTCTCAGTGAACGTTTAGCAGACATGTTCAGAATCAACATTTTGACTTTGCAAATACAATAATTGCCAAAGTTTCCTAACTATGTTGAGTTACCACCTCAGGGTTGTATGTCTCCCCCAAACAGTCAAGTTGCAGTTTTACGCTGATGTCTGTCCAGACTCATATAATGTATGTAGTGAAGACCTTGAAGAAATTTAATAAAAATGTATTAAAATGTTTTTTACGATTCCAGTGGATATTTTCCAGCGACAAACATGCTGTGTTCACTTCGAGACAATTTTTAAAGAGAAGTGCAGCGGACTGATAGAGAGCTTCATCGCACGGTGCAACAATCATCTGTAGCTCTTTAAAAGGAAGTCAAGAGCATGGACACATAAGGACCTTGGGGTCCAAATCAATAATAAACAATGACTGGACTCACAACACTGAAGCCCTCTTCAGGAAGAGACAGAGGAGACCGTTCTTCGTGAGGAGACTCAGGATACAAAATTGATTTGACTTTGTTAAACTTTGTTCTTGTTCTATTGTTTGTCTGTTAGTGTGTGAGTTCACTGAGAGAAACAGAAATGGGGTCGAACTCCTTGTATGCGTCCACATGTTTGGCCAATAGAGCTGATTTTGACAGAGCACAAAATTGTAGCCATGACAGCAGACAACTATTCCAGTGAAACGCTGCTGCAGAGAAGCTACAAATTCTAAAACATGGATGTTTCACACACACAGCACAGAGCTTTACAATCACCACAAGACAGGCTCCCAAGATTAGTGTTGCTAATTCAGTATCCAACCAAATATGAAATTTTGACACGATTTTCCCTTCTGTTTGACCTTTTGGATATAAAATGTCATCATTTTCTAATTTTATCCTATTAGACATGAAGTTTTGTCATAATTAGTGTATAAATTCTTGAGTTATGCCCCAAAACGTGTTTTCTGACCAAATTCATCCTCGAGTCCCAGTGGACATTTGTGCCAAATTTAATGAAATTCCCTCCAGGTGTTCCTGAGATATCACATTCACCTTGACCTTTGACCACCAAAATCTAACCAGGTCATCCTTGGACGTTTTTGCCTAATTTGTAAAAAAGTTCCCTCCAGGCAAATGGGATGGCTGGACATACAAACGTGTTGATAACCCAAAAACATAACGGCTCTGGCCATGGCTGTTGCTGAAGAATAAAGGCAGTTGTTGTGCAACAAAACATATTAGCTATGTAATTTCTAGAAGGCAAGCAGGAGAAAAAGGCCTGACCGTGCAGAAGAGACCTTTTAATACGACTGATCATGAATGAGTTATTATGAATGTTATTCAGAAGTGCGCACATTAAGTCTTTTAAAGTGTCATTTGAATTTTGTACGGTATTGGACTGAGTACAGAGCCTCATTCTCCAACAGTCGAGGGTTTTATATCGTGTGAATAGGAGTTTAAGTTCAGTGAAGCGTTGATGTTTATCCAAAGACTTCAATCGGGAATTACAACCCAGTGGTCCTCACAGCGCAGCAGCCGATCACATCTGGAGCCCTCTGAAAATAATGGCTTCAGTCAGCCAATCCTTGTTCTGTACTGTGGATGAATGGAGCTCTATCTGGTGATCTCTGTTATATTGGCTAATTATAGTCCAATGTTCAAAGCAGTTAGTGATGGTTATTATCGGCCTCATCGTGAGTTGATTATTATGGGCCAAATAATATTTCGCTGGCATCTCTGCACTTTGTCTTGCACCATCTGACATCATCTTAAACTTCCACAAAATACAAAAAACATCTGTGATTGATATTAATCTACAATACATGTCTTCTAAAGGCTGAGCCTTTCACACCAGATTGTAGTCATCTTCAGCTTTTGGCCTGAAAACTGTTGTAACTTGTTCTTTTGATGCAGTAAAGCTGACATTAATTCCTCTCAGGGGGATTTTAAAGTGTAGGTTGGGCTCTGCTTTAAAATATTATCACAAAATCCTGGAATATATTACGAATCAGGTGCCACTCAAGTTCAGCTCACATGGTTTGCGGTAAGACTGCAAGTGATGACACACATGCATGCACAGACACAACACACAACCTCACAAACTGTCACTAATGAAAAAGGAATTCTGCTTAGTTCAATGATGCCTCCCACAAGTCTCTACGACAACTGTTTCACGAGGTATGAAAGGAGACATGCAATTGTAAAATGGTGTTTTATGCACCTTTTTGCAATAGGCCACTCTCATCACCATGCTCCCTTTTAAACAATAGAGTGATGCAGGGGTGATGTACGTATTTTTGTAGGCCAGCCTGGAAAAGTATCGTTCTGGTTTGCTCCACGAAACACCAATGGGATTTTTTCCACTGGATGTTGTATTTGCACAGAAAATAAGCTCTGTGTCAAACTAAAGTTTCTGATCCTAAAATGTTTTGTTCAGTAAGATAATCTCGATAAATAAACACCAATCACCAGCAGTAAAAAAGCTAACGTTAAGCTATAAACTACACTATGATTCCATGACTGTTTGGCGTGATGATGTTTAATGTCCACAACAACCCTTTTATAGGACACCCACTCAAAAAAACAACACAGATTTTAAGACAAGGGAACCAGAAGTGCTAATATACTAACTGTCTTCCATGTTTTAGGACTCAATCCTGCAGCACTCTATTTGCATGAACACAAACACATACCTTCACACATACACACTTGACCTCCATGCCAAATTTCAGCCTCCTTGGACACCAAAAGGTTTGGAAATTATTGTGGACCAACTGACCGACTGACAGAACAAGATATAGAGCAGCTGGTTGGTAATGACCATGATAAAGATATAACATATAAACAACAGTAAACTGAACATATATAATTGAATATCACAGTAGACTAAGAAAACTATAAAAATATTCACATTCTGAGAAGGTGCCTGGAACTGATGCATTTTTATAATTTCATCTCTAAAAATGACTCAAATGATGAATGGATTAAATCTGCTAATTACTTTTGGTAACTGGCTAATGATTGCAGCACTAGTTTATCCTAAATAACCCTTCCATCACTTTTTGTGAAAACACAAAGGGATCATCTTCGACATCCTATTCAGTTTCCAATTTACTGTCTCTGTTACATGGGGAAGAAAACAGGAAAGACATCTTTTGCATTGTCAAATTGTCACAGATGACTCATTTGTTGTCGGAAACCTTGAGACAGACGAAGCTGTCGACAAGTACAACAAACCCTACTACAGACTGGAGTCTGCTGCACCATAAATATGGACTAAGAAGAAATTATCTTTGAAGGTCTTCTAATATTCTGGATCATTTTCACAACTCAGAACAGCAGCTCAGGGCAAATAACAGACACTCACAGGTTCTGTGGCTGATATCATCTCCTGTCACCGTCTACCCGATCCAAACTATCAAATCGGTGTGGATTTTAGAGGTTAGCCCCGCAGCATAGGCTCTTATAAAACAAGGGTTCCAAAGGGGTTCTTCCTGAGGGGCTGAGGTTCTACCCAAAACAATTTGCTTCTGAAGAATCCTTTGAAAAAAAAAAAAAATTATCCAAAGACCCATTTTTGGAAGAAAGACTTCTTCAAGGATTGTTGAGATCTCTGAAGAACTGTTCTGCTAAGGGTTTGCCAAGGGTTCCCTGTACCATAACATAAAATGGTTCTCAGTAGGACCTCCGGGGTGGGTTCTAGATAAAACACTTGGAATATAACATAACAGTGTTACTGGTAGAACCCGCAGGTTCTGCGTAGAACCTCTTGGAAGGGCTCTAGATAAATCCCTGGGATATAAAAATGTTCCTGGATAGAACCCCCTAAGAAGGTTCTGGATGGAACTGGGTTGGTTCTTTATAAAATGCTTGGAATATAAAAGGGTTCTTGGTGGAACCCCTGGAGTGGGCTCTTGTTAGCACCCTTAGAAGGTAGAACCCCAGAGAGGGTTCTGGGTGGAACTATTACATCATAGAAGGGTTCTCTGTGGAACCTCTCTTAGGGGTTTCTGCGTGAAACCTTTCACAGATGGTTCTAGTTATAACCCTTGATGTTGAGTTCTAGGTAAATAAAAGGATAGGGTTCCATGGAAAAAAAACGAAGAACAATTTATGGTTCTAGTTAGCTCCTTTATTTCTAAGAATGTAGCTTGTCCTAGCTGATAATTTTGCTTTTCTAGGAACGTCTCTGTAATCTGTTGAGAACAGCTGACTACAGAGTAAAATTAAAGGAAGCGTCACAAAGGATTAGTTTCATAGTGAAGTGCGGTTCTCCTGAAACGGATGTGACAGAGAGTTCTCCACTATAGAACACTCAGAATGAACCAACACAAGAATAGAAATCAAGCATTGTGCCCATTTTCCTGGATGAATGCTTTGTAAAGTATATCAGCACAGATAATAATTGGAGTGTACGACCTCAGTGGATTTAATGAAAGGCAAGTGATGAATTCAAAAAAAGGGAAACAGATTTCTGTATTGAGAACTGAACCAGCTTTATTCCCGGGGAGATTTTTTCTGTCAGAGGCAGCAGAGGAGAGAACAACTCATGCATGCAGCTGTCTGGTAATATATGTTTGTACACACATCCGGACACAGAAAAACACAATGGTGATTTATTCTTTTCTATCATAAGATGTCTCTTGCTTTTCCCTTTCCTCTCCTTCTCCCTGTCCTCCTCCTCTCCCCCGCCTCTCCCGAC
>JAJHUR010132972.1:1531-22222 GCA_027495735.1 Lutjanus campechanus | reverse complement strand
TAGGGGTTTCTGCGTGAAACCTTTCACAGATGGTTCTAGTTATAACCCTTGATGTTGAGTTCTAGGTAAATAAAAGGATAGGGTTCCATGGAAAAAAAACGAAGAACAATTTATGGTTCTAGTTAGCTCCTTTATTTCTAAGAATGTAGCTTGTCCTAGCTGATAATTTTGCTTTTCTAGGAACGTCTCTGTAATCTGTTGAGAACAGCTGACTACAGAGTAAAATTAAAGGAAGCGTCACAAAGGATTAGTTTCATAGTGAAGTGCGGTTCTCCTGAAACGGATGTGACAGAGAGTTCTCCACTATAGAACACTCAGAATGAACCAACACAAGAATAGAAATCAAGCATTGTGCCCATTTTCCTGGATGAATGCTTTGTAAAGTATATCAGCACAGATAATAATTGGAGTGTACGACCTCAGTGGATTTAATGAAAGGCAAGTGATGAATTCAAAAAAAGGGAAACAGATTTCTGTATTGAGAACTGAACCAGCTTTATTCCCGGGGAGATTTTTTCTGTCAGAGGCAGCAGAGGAGAGAACAACTCATGCATGCAGCTGTCTGGTAATATATGTTTGTACACACATCCGGACACAGAAAAACACAATGGTGATTTATTCTTTTCTATCATAAGATGTCTCTTGCTTTTCCCTTTCCTCTCCTTCTCCCTGTCCTCCTCCTCTCCCCCGCCTCTCCCGACACAGTTGTAGGGAGCAGAGCAATGATGCGTGTCTTAGTGAAACCTGGTGAATAGTAATGAACCCGAGCCTGTGTGTTTATTTGAGGGAAAGGGAGAGGAAGACAGAGAGGGAGAGGGTAGGGAAGGGTTTGTGGGGAAGGAGGAGGGGGGGGGGTTGACTGTGAGTGAAAACAGGGCTTCTCTTGCGGCACTGATGCAGCACACAAGCAGCGGTGAGAAGCACAGTGGTGACTGACAGGGGATGCAGTTGCATTAATCCTTTCACACCTTTTTTAGGACATGATCGCCTCCTGTGTCACACATCAGCCATTCTGACGTCACTCATTAAAACCTTCAGCAAACTGTATTTATTTTCTCTGGGTGTGTTTCATTATACAGTAGCTCATTCTCCCCATCTAACCCCCACCTCCTCCCCACACAGGCAGACAGGGGTGGGAGGAGGAGGAGGTGGAGGAGGAGGGTGTATTAGTAGAGGAAACGGATGGAGGGAGAGGGGGGGGCTACGAGTGAATGTGGCTCAGAGAGGGGCAACAGCACCTGCTGTCTTCATCCCAGATTCACCAGGCAAAACAGCATTCTCCCTCCACTCGTAATGGACTGTTAGGAGGACAAAGACGGCAGAAAAGGAGGCCCAAACAAAGACTAAGACACTCTAAAGACATCAGGATCTTCAGATCAGTGCTGACTGACTGAGCCACTGCTCATTTGGTAATTATTATGGTCCTACCTTGAGGGTAGAATCAGTAGGATTTGTCTGAACTATTCATAAACGTACCACAGAGATAGTTGAACATTCCCAAGACGTCAAATACCAACATTTTGCGGGGTTGTTGAAGTGTCCTGATCACAAGAAAATAATGAGAAAATTAGGAAATATTGGCAGAGTGCAGGCTTGCTGCAGATACAGCCACACTCTTAGAAGTAAGAGTTCCAAAATGGTTCTTCCTGAAAGGCTGAGGCTCTTCCAATTTGCTTCTGAAGAACCCTTATTTGAAGAAAGGGGTTTTCAAAGGTTCTTTATAAAAAACTAAGGGGTCTATTAGGAACCCTTTTCACCCAGAGAACCCCTTTTGGAAAAAGGTTCTAGTGAAAACCCTTGAAATATAGGAAGGTTCCCAGTAGAACCCCCTAGGTGGGTTCTAGATAAAACCATTAGAATACAAAAGTGTTCTTGGCAGAAACCCCTGGGTCGATTCTAGATAAAAACCATTGGAATATAAAAAGGTTCACAGTGGAACTCCATAGGTGTGTTCTAGGTAAAATCCTTGGAATATAAAAAGGTTCTCAGTAGAATTCCCTGAATGTGTTCTAGATAAAACCCTTGGTATACACAAAGGTTCTCAGTAGAACCCCCTAGGTGTGTTCAAGGTAAAAAACCTTAGCATCTCAAAGGGTTTTCGGTAGAACCACCTTTGGTGGATTCTAGATGAAACATTTGTTACGTAAAAATATTCTCATTAGAACCCCCCTGGGTGTAACGATAAAGGATAGAACCCCCAGAGAGGATACAGGGTGGAACCATTACACCATAGAAGGGCTCTCTGTAGAACCTCTTACAACCTTTACAAAAGGTTCTACCATGAACCAAAAAGAGTTATCCAAGGAGGTCAGGCCAAAGAACTCTTTATGGTTCTAATTAGCACTTACATTTCTAACATCGCATCACCGAACACTTCTAGTCAGTTAAAAGTGATGATTGAAAGTAATTCTGCTTATATGAGTCTTTAATATCGTTTCTTTCAGGAAAAAGTAGCGAACTGTGCTTTTAAATCTTACACCAAAGTGTCAAAGTGTATGTACAGGATGTCAGAAACAAAGTTGATGATGAAATAAGCGTCTATCCAGACAGAAATCAATAAAAAAATGTGAGCTTTCTATTTACAACCGAGGAGGAATAAGTGACCGGAATATTCAGCAACTGGCTGCAAAGATCAACTGGAGTGCCAGGGCTGAAAGGAAGGGAACAAACACAATAGACAGCCCCCCTACCTCAGCCCCTCTTTTATCCCTTTCCATCCAGGACCCACGGGCGCTCTGCCAACTTGGAATCTTAAGAACTCATTCAAAGAAAGCCAAAAGAAAAGGACTTGTTTAAAACCAGGACCCATTCTCTCACAGTCTCTTGTTTTTCCTTACATTTCCCACGTGAAGAGAGGGATTTCTGGTTTGCTGTTTTCTCTGACATCGCAACTGAGGATGGAGCAGGGGAGAGAGGGGAGGGGTTCGAGAATTGTCATTCATGTAACGTTTCGTCAGATTCGTGGTTTGAGAGAATTGTGATCTCCCCTCTTTCTCCCTCTCACGCTCTCTCTCCCTCTCCCTCAGCTTTCATTCTGCTTTTATTCCCTCCGTCTCCCCGCTCCTCGCTCCTGCTCACATAGTAACTCCTCCCCCCCACTACCCATTGTCTCTCCATACAGTATTAGGCTGAGGGGATGCCATAGTCGTTCCAGCGAGGGACGCAGGAGAGGGGAGAAGGAGGTAAGAGTCAGATTTATAGCATGAGAATGTATCCGGCACTAAATGCACTGTCACTTGCAGAAGTGTGAAGTGTGCCGGTCAAGATAGCTGCTTGTTTTCATGAAGAATGACAGTGAGGATTTAAGAAGCTGCTCCAGTGATGCTTTCATGTGTTGTGTGCAGTGTTTCAATGTGTTTTGGTTGTCTTGTCTGCCAGTGGAAGGTGCTTAGGTGTGTTTTCAATAAATGAAAAGGGAGAACGGCATCTCTTAATCTTTATCTTCACAGTCAGAAGCAGTGTCTAAATGTTAAAGTGGGATATTAGTGATTCGATGTATTATCTTCAATTTCTTGGAGAAAAGCTCACACTCTTCTGTCTGGAATGCATTCAAATATATTTAAAAAAAAAACCTGCCATAATCTAAAGCCATTAAAAACATCTGGTTGCTGACGATTCCCTGAATTGGCTCCCAGCAGAGAGCGACCGTGTATGATGTTTAGGGATTAAAGCTAATCCTCCCTGTGGCTGAGATTCACCTTCTTGTCTGGACAGAGTCTGACACAGGGGCTTTGCTAATTTATGCTGAGACATGCATGAGCACAGGCTCCCCGGAGCTCGGTGGCACTGGTCTTTTTTCGGACCTGGAAAAGGCTGATTGAGTAAACACTTTCCCCTCAATCAGAAGGTAATGATCTCTGTCAGAGGTCATGTGAATATCCCAGCTTAAGAGAGGCCAATGGGAAATTCATCTGAGTGTGTAAACAGTTTGACATTTGGTGAGCCTGGGTTTCATTGTGCTAGAATAAAGTTAGGATCAAAGTTAGGAAAAGCTACGTTTAATGTGAGAAAATATGTTAAACTACCTAACAAAGTGTTTTTACTCCCTCGCAATGCCAGAACAACTTGAAACAGGTGCATTCAATGACGACTAGACGCGGTTTTCTCAGTGCTGGACAGTTGCAGCCGAGTACAGGAAGCTTTGTGTGCTTGTTCAGAGGAAGAAAAAAAGAGGAGAGGCTGTCTCAATGGGGCTTTTGTTGTTTGAGTTGGAGACAGCAAAAGCACAAGAAACACTGACTGACAAATACCTGGCCCCTCTGTGCCTCAAATACCTCGGCGTTGCACTTGATACAATGTCAACAAATGCCTCCTCTGTCTTCTGTAGTAGCCCGCTTCCTCTCTGTCCACGAGATTTTTTCATGTTTTTATAAAGGCTACTGTTTTCTGAGCAGACATCTGGGCGAGCAGATTTGGCCTGCATAGCTGGAGTGCTGAGTCTCCACGCACTGAGGGGTTGAAACCGGTCCAAAGTACTTCCAACAGTTAGGAGCTTCAAAACTGTGGCGTGAACAGTCTTGTCTTTCAGGTCGACGTGTAGGAAAGATTCTGAATGAATTCAAGTTACAATTTTTTACTTTACTTAAGGTTAAAGATCCAGTGTGTAAGATTTATGGGGATTTAATGGTAGAATATGGCACATATGGAACGTGAGATTCATAAGTATGTTTTTTATTAGTGTATAATCACACTCTTGCACAGAGTTCGGGCTTGGATGTATAATGGAGAACTGGATACAGCGTTGGAGCTTCTGCATGTACTTTCACATTGTGTGGCCCACAGAGCAAGCACACTAGAGATTTCTTACAGCAGAGCGGCTAACTTCCAGTTTAGCTCATTTATGCTGTACGTTAGATAGGCATACAGATATGAATGGAGCTTTCTGTTGGTGCTCCAAGTTCATTTTGTCTGTATTTCTGCACGTTTTCTGAAAGCTTACAGAAATGGACCGAATGGAGCAGTACCTTCGGTAGTCGTGGGGGCAGTGTGGCAGTGTAGTAGAAGAAGTTTTAAAATCGTAAAATACTACTGTACATAACGTTCATTGTCAAATAGGCAGTGAAAAAAATTCTCCATTCACATATTGTGTTGTATTTAATGGCACACAGTTCACCTCCGTCCACGAAGCTGCCTCTGCTTTTGCCTCTTTCTCAGGAGGTACATTATTACAACGTCCTCCATGTTTGTTGTTGTCAGAAACTTTCATGTCTTCTTCTTCTTTGGGCAACTTTGAACTCTACTTTGGGGTTGACTCTGAGCTGCGCCCTCCGGTAGATGTATTGCTTAACATCCTTGGCAAACTACAGGACGCATAGACGTACGTGTCTAATTTCATATGTAAAGGGAGCATAAGTGGGCCTTGAATGAGATAAGATGATTTCATCGTGTGGGACAACTAGAATTTTATAATGTTATTGGAATGAACCATTTTGTGGAGGTTGTGACACTCAAAAAAGGAAATATCCACTGTTTTACAGTTGCTTCTTTCACAATGCAAGTCTATGGGGAAAAAGTCTTTTTGGGTCGTGGTGCATCACGTGACGTCGTCATTACAACAGTTGGCTACTATGTCAAGTGACTTCAAAGTCTGGTAGACAATTTGTCTATGTCTCGGCACCACAAGTCCGTAATTTAGTTGTGTTTGAAAAGAAAATAATAAAGACAACATGGAAACATAGTGCAATGAACAGCAGCTTCTTTTTATTTTCTCTCCCACATGTGAAGAATGGAACGTAGGCAACAACTCTATGGCAAGGGGAGACACTGCACACTGAATACATAGGTTTCTACAGTATCCCAGAATGGACAAAGAAAACACTGGTTCTAGATATGGCCTTTCGAGCCACCATAGGTTCTCCTGCAGGCTTGGAAGGGGAGAGTGATGTTGGATGTTTGCAATCTGCAAGCTCACTGCTAGATGCCACTAAATCCTACGCACTCGTCCTTTAAAGAGTCATGAGATTATGAATGAATCAAGCATCAAGCTTGAAGCTTTTCTGTGCATTAATAATGCGTGAGTCATCAGCTTGAGAGCTTTGTTTAAACAGGCAGAGAGCTACTGCATGAAAATGTTAACTTCATATCTGCAAAAATATTTTGGTCATTAATAAAAACGGCTGGGCCTTGTGTGTCCTGTAGACGCATTAAAATGCTGAGGTAATGATCTTCTTTGTGTGTGAGGAAGTCAAGCAGGGAGTTGCTACAGAATATAGAAAGACTTTACGTAATCTGTTTTGAATTCAGAGACAAAATCCTTTTGATTAACACTGCACCTTTTCCCCGTGGACGTTGATTTAAAACTGCATTTTTAATCAAAGATTATTCTGCAAACCCCCCTAAGGAATTGAACAGCTTGCAGAGTATTGCTGGAAGATTCAAGCATCGGGTAGGGGTCAATTTATTTGAGTTTGTGCTGTGAAAAATATAATTCCTTCTCTCTTTAAAGACTCGCAAGACAGTTTCATTTTACTCCCCCGGGCCTCAGATGAATACTTCCAGTTTCTTTGGTTAATTATTCATGTGAATGTGAGTTTTAAATCCTGACTGTTGTCTGCAACCTGCCCCTGTTTTCTCCTCTTTGTTGTCAAGCTTTCGGCTCTAACTGCATGGTTTCTCACCCTGCATCTGAGACTGATGTTGTATCATTTTCTTCCAAATCACACCACAGCTGTGTCTTATGGCTTTCTATTCCTATGTGAGTTCTTTCTAACACGTCATGTAGGGTTTAAAGCCATTGGATACACAGTGGACAGTCAACTCTGGAACTCTGATTGATGACTTTTTGACATAGATAAGATTGGCAAAGTCAATGAACAACAGATTAAACAAAGTGTAATCATCATCTGGCATGTTAGTTTAGCTTGTGTGTTATTTAGTTCAGCCTGCTTATTTGTAGCATCTAGCATCTTATGTAATGAAATCAACAAAAGCTGTAGCCTGCTGCATCTGCATCATGCATCTTTCCTTTCATCAAACTTTGGGAGTGGTCAGGGAGAAACATATTTTGAGTTGGATTTAGCATTAGTTATATTCTTGCAGATGTTTTTGTGATTAAAGCTAATTAAAGCTGGTTTTCATACAAGTAGTGACTTAGCAGATGGTCAAGGAAATAAAACCGTTCTTTTCCTGCTGCTGTCAGCCGTTCTACAACTTTCGTGAGCAGCTTTGAGCTCTTCTTTCTTTTTTTTTTTTTTTTTTTTTTTTTTCTTACCAGGAAGCTTACTGTGAAAGTCACAACTCCCTGCATTCAGAGATGTGTTTAATTTAATGACTGTGGGATATTCTAATGCCATCTGCTATTTTACAGTGGAAGGTCAGGATTTTTTAAGCTTATCCCGCAGATCACTCAATCGGTCCCCTGTGAGGACATTAAAATGTTTTCAAACCATTTCCTCAGGAAATGACACCTGTCAGTGTGAGTTAAATGTACTATGACATCATTACTGTTTAATACGGCTTTAAAGGCATAGTTTGGATTTTGTGAAGTGGGGTGATATGACATACTTGTCCATAGGCGGTCTATTATCTACAGTAGATTGCAAATGGCACACTCATAAATCAGTGTAGAAAACTAAGTAATGTTGCTGTGGACAAGGTCAGCAGTTATTTTAACCGCTTAAAACACATCCCACCTGAAGAAAAAAAAGTTTCATTGTAAATTTTAATATACTGTACCTTACCATCAGACAGAATTTTCAGAGGGGAAATTGCTGTTCTGTATGTAAAAATATTGCATCTTGCAGAACACAGGAGTTGTTGGTTTACTGCTGCCTTGACCAGTTTATGTTGTTGTTTATGTTATGTTATTGTCCGACTTTGGTGAATCTGAACTAACCCTCGAAAAGAAAATAACTTTGTCATACAATAAATTAAGCAAACTAACAGCATGGTCAACCAGCAACTCCTGTTTTAGGGTAAAACTATTTTTTTTGCCAAAGGAGTCTGGTTGCTCTGAAGTGAGCGATAATTGTCTCATATAATGGTGGTTTTCGTTTGGAAAAGGCTGTCTGATGGGAAAGTAAAGCGGTGGAAATATTATAAATCTAGCGTACACTTAAGCTAATATTAATTTCTTTTGGTGGGCCTTTTTTAAAAGATGACTAAAATATGTTTTGCAGCAGACTCTGCCCACAGCAGTACATTGCTTTGTTTCCATTCTGCAGCACCTCTCTGCTGCTCCAAACTGAGGACGTGCTGATGCCACCTGCTGTAGGTAATACACTGAATATAGTATCTCATACAGCCCTTTAAAAAGATAAAGCCATACAAATTCTGAACCTATCAATAATGGCATTTATATATATGCTAATTCAGAGTGCCAAATAATTTGACCTAAATCACTGCTGCTGATACCATTATTGTTCTTGTGTTTTTGCATTTTTTATAAAACGTAATGGTTTTACGTGTTCATATTAATAAAATGATGGGGTGATTATTCACTCACTGCAGCAGTCTACTTTTCTTGTTACCTATTAGCCAGGTAACATTTCAGTGGTTATGAAAGAAGCGTAATTTGAGAACATTATTAATTTACAGTGATGACATTATAGCAGCATGAGAAGGGTACGAACACGTGAAGCATATTACGCCACAGCTACACAATAGAAAAATATAAAAAACATATTCATACTCAGGAAGTGAAAAAATATTTCACATCACCTTAAAGTAAATATTAAAATTCCTAGTGGCAAACTGTCTTTGCCTCCAGCTTTTCAATGAGCCTGTGTTTTGAATCCAGGTTATAATTTGAAAAAGAATCTTTTCATTTATCTTCTTTACTTTGTTCATTTGTCTAATTTCCAATTAACAGAAAGAAATACTGGGTGCTCAGTGTTCATCATGGTTCTCATTAACTGAAAGTTAACTGGGATCCAAATTTGAGCAAAGAGTGACCTGCAGCAGTGCTAAAGCACATAATATCAGTCACAATTATAACATTTGTCCGATGAAAAATTAGCATTTATGAATTCTCAATTTTTACCACTTTATTATTTTTGGCTTGATTTAGTGCTGAAGTCGACTGTTAACAATGGACATTTGAACATTCTGATTTTAACACTGTTATTGCTCATTTTTGATGGAGGATACCACATAACAAGATTACAAATGTATCATCATGGGTGAATGGTGGCACCTTATCCAGCTGAGCCATCACGGCGCTTATAAAAGCCCTTCAAATGTGGCCTCTCATGGTTCCTACCCCCTCCCTGTCGAGCAGATATTTCAAAAGGATTCCCAGAGCATTCAGCTCTCTGACCACAGCAACTCTCTGTTGAATATCTCTTGACTTTGAACTTGGAAGTATTCACATCAGACTTCTGGAAAAGCAAATACGACCAAGTCAAGTCGGGGTTTAGATCTGAGACTTTCATAATATCTGTAAACCTTTTTGTACGCCTTTAAAATAAAATCTATGACAGTCATACTAATGTCTAATGCAGCAATTCAAACTTTAAATCTCCTGTACATGTTTTTTTTGCTTTAACCATAACTGCCATTTATTACTGAAGACCACGAAAGGGGATCACAATGTTTCACTAATTATAACAGTGATGTTCTGGCTGGGTGAGTTTTAAAGGTGCCCTTTGAGGTTATCTTGAAGGCAAACAAAAGTTATGTTTGCATTAGGTGTTACTCACCAAAACACTGTGTGTATCCTTGAGCTCTAAGATAAGTGTTGAATGCATCCTTCATTATTAAACATTTGAATTCTGAAAGTATATTAATGCCAGCCTGCTTACATCCATTTTTATTAGACTACATTCTCTTTTCCTGCCTTTGTTGGTGCATTGCAGCATATCTTGGTGTGTTACCGCCACCTGTTGATCAGTGCAATGGTGTCAAACTATCACCCGCATTCATGTGCATCCTTGTGTGTGTCCACGTGATAAAAAAAGGGGGGAACAGTTGTAGAGAAACAGCTCCATAGTGCTACTGGAGGTCAAAAACTCCACAGGGGACTATTAAACCAAGCAGCAGTTTCTGGCAAAAGCTGCTGTCCAACAAGCAAAACACTATAGATCAATATAA
Organism: Lutjanus campechanus; assembly: GCA_027495735.1. Classification (NCBI taxonomy): domain Eukaryota; kingdom Metazoa; phylum Chordata; class Actinopteri; order Lutjaniformes; family Lutjanidae; genus Lutjanus; species Lutjanus campechanus. The sequence goes on along the minus strand of JAJHUR010132972.1, from coordinate 12,193 downwards.
AAATGTTCCCCCTCACAATTAAGTGTAAAAATATAGCCAATCAAAAAAGAGATTCAAAATCCAAATAGCCCAATCTTGTCCAATCTTACAATAAAGCAGGACACATGTTCACAACTGATGGATCCCAACTGAATAATTTCAATCCCAGCATCTATCTGGAAATCACTGCTGAAAACAAATGTTGTTTTTCTCACATCACAACGTGTTGATCCCATCTAAACGGTGCAGTTCAAGTCCACAACAGTAAACAACACAGCAGGCGATCAAGTCTGTTCAACTCAGACTCAAATATGACTGCAGTGGGATGTAAACACCTGCTGTCGTCTTGTCATTTCAGATCTGCGTGCACAGAGCAGCAAGACGGCGAAGTTGTCATCTAATCAAAAATGTTTGAGCTGTCTGAAAGAAAGACAACCCATCTTTTGTTCAAGGGATCAATTCTGCCTTGTCTGTTGATGCTTACGCTAGCATACAGTGATAGTCAAGTGATCCTGTGAGAAAATTTTTTACGGGCTCAAAAATCATGTTTATTCTTGAGAAAGACCCCTGATGTAGGTAACCATGACCCAGGTTTTCATCATAACCAAAAGCTACCAGGTGATTTCACTCATTTCATAGTGATAAGAGCTCTGAAAACACCACAGGCCTGTTCCAAGAAGCAGGTTTTCCGAGTTGTATCTTGACCACTGATTACTGATTTTCAGATGATGAAAATGTTTGTTGGAACAGATGCCTGCAGTGGGCGTCCTCAGTCGCACATTTGGCACCCCCTGCTTTACAGATAATCACCTGAACAAGTGTTTTGTTTTGTTTGTATCTGTTAACAGGTGTTAGGAAAGAAGGAACTACTCACCACTTCTTCGTGCACTATAGGTGGATGCATCGCTCCAGTAAAAATGCAGCAGCGGAAGGAACCAGAAACATCACGACACCAACGACAACCAAAGCCCGGGTCAAATCTGGAGGTCAAAGGTATACACTGGTTAGACTGGAGGGATCTGTACTCAAAAAATCAGCTGTATAAAGTTACTAAATTTGATATCTGGGGTTCCCTTCAGTCGTTTACATAGAGGACATTTTGACATGTCTTAGATGCTGCCAGCTAGGTGCTATAACTTCGGTGAAAACACGGGATACGTCGGATACGTCAGAGAGTGAGAAAAGAAGTTGGCAAACTTGACAAAACATAAAGTGAATAAAACTTGCACATGAACATTATTCGTGTCTGAGTCATGGCAGACAGACATCAGCTATGGTGGTTGTTTGGAGAAAACTCCATGATCCCATGTTACTTCACAACATAATTAAACTACATCTTATTATTTTATTGTAAGAGAGACCCCTGCAACTAACAGTTAATTTCCTTACCAACTGATCTGCAAATCTGCAAACTGATCCTTAGCTTGGAGCCACGTTCACGTACGTGTGCACACCGTCTGAACTGGGAGTGTGTGTGATGTGACACACAAGTGAACGGCATGTTGAGATTTTAGGAGACTTGGATTATGCCAGACGAGCAGTATGAAGGCAATTTATGTTATTTATTTATTGCTTCTGTTTTTGTTTTTTTTGTTTTTTGTTACCATTCACTTCAGTGGTTGGGGAGATTTTGTAAAGCTGTTTCCCTTTGAAACTCTTGCAGTGTTTTGTGGACTAAAAACTAAACCGGTGAACTATCCCTTTAATCAATTATCAGAGCAACTAATTTTCTTTCATCAACTAATTCTTCAGGAATCCTTGCAGCTTTAAATTAAAATTTAATTATCAATTTGACTGGATTTAATTTGTTAAAACTATTTAATTTTAATATGGGCAGCTCTTAACTTCCATACTTATTCAGTAACTCTGGCTGTAGCAGTAACATTGCAACAAACACATTCAACTAGCCAGCTAGCAAGTTAATATGAGTTAAGCTACAACCCCAAGAAAGCTAACTAATCTAATTGTTTTTTATTTTATTTTAAGGTATCATATAATTCAATAAGAAGGTCTTAGGTTAAATTAAATGTAATGAACTTCAAAGCTTATGTTAGCTTGCTTGTCTGTTTACTCAGTCATGGTATGTGAAGCTAACTGCTGGCTGTCAATCAAGTCGTCAGTAGCAGCTGTTGTCGGCAGCGTGATTCTCGGACCACAGGCAGGGAGAGGTTCCTCAGAGCAGCTCTGTCGGTACATCTGACCTCCCCAAGACGGTTTAAACTGACCTAAAGAACAGCTAAACACAGAAGTTTCTCATTTTCTCTCGTCGTCCTTGTGACTGACATGCCGCTGTTTGAGGAGGACCCGGCTCACCTCTCCAAATCCAGACTGAAGTCAGATTTAGTCGCCCATAATGTCGCGCTGCCACCTGTCAAGAGCAAAAAGGAGGTTTATGTGGAGTTACACTTAAAACACATCGACCAGAGAAACGCAGCGGACTTTTCCAGCGACGAGGAGGATCAAGTGAAAGATGTGGCAGTGAGTTGATCAAACTTTTGGTGTTTTGCGCCTGAGTATCTTCATAATTGGCGTCGTCCTTTCAAAATAAAACGCGCAATTTATGATAGCCTAAATTACTACGAGTAAGCTAATTATAACCACTCAAATTTGAAAGATCACTTGTGACAAAATAGTGTTTTCCTCCAACTCGACATGTCTGACAAATTACCCCAGAAATGTAATTGTATTGTCTGGCAATAGATTTATCAACAATGCTGCTTTCATTGATATTAACCATTTAATTTGATAATGGTTTATAATAATGTTTGGCATGGACTGAATTAAACTGATGGTGTTCAGTCAGCAGCTGTGGAGGGGAGAAGGAGAAGGAGGAGGAGGGGTAGATCTGGGTCACTGGAGCAGTCCTCTCAGCTTGCAGTAGTATTTGAGGTCCTGACCACCAGCTGTATAGTTGGTATAGATTTACATGAGACGTTTTCTGAAGTGGGCTTCTGCCATTACAGTCGTGTGCATGTGCTTGCAGCACCTGTCACACTCATTTATCTGTTCCAGGAAGAGCACTAGTCTGGAAGTTGTTTCTGTGCTGTCATGGGGCAGAGAGACTGTTCAGGCAGACTGTGTTTAGTCTGTGTGGGCCAAACATCCACTATAAAATCAAATGTACTGTTAAGTTAGGGTAGTTTCACAGGTAGAAAGTGCTGCCAGATTTGCACCCTAGACCTAAAACTGGGACATTAATCAATGAAGAAAATCAATTTGCAGCTGATTTAATATTCAATTAATTGTCATTTTCGTGCAGAACATTTGCTGGTTTTAATGTAAATAACACAATACCGATTCCAAAAAAGTTGGGACTAGAGCTGCAGTGATTAATATGTTAGCTTTCAACTACTGAATTTGTCTCCAACTATTTCCAGATTCCTAAATGTGATATTTCCTGTTTTCTTTACTCCTCTGTTACAGTAAACTGAATTGTTTGGATTGTGGACACGACACTTAAGGATGCCATCTTGGGCTTTTGGAAACACTGATAAATATTAATCACGATTTTCTGACATGTTATAGTCCAAACAACTAATCGATTAACCGAGAAAATGATGGACACATTAATCGATAATGAAAATAATCATTAGTTGCAGCCCAAGTGAGGATGTTGAATAAAACGTAAATTAAAACAGAATATAATTATGTTTTTGGAAATCATGGGAGTTGTGTCATCTAGGGATTCATTTACGTTTTACACAACATCCCAACTTTTTTTTAAATCAGGGTAAATAAATTGAATCTCTTTGGGTTTTGGACTGTTATCAGGCAAAACAAGCAATTTGAAGATGTCATTCAGTGCTCTGGTATTGGGTTCTACTGTAAACTCTTTCACTTGCCTCCTCTTGCGTGGTTGTTCACAATAGGTAAATGTAAAAATGCAGAAGATTCATGCAGTATCCAAATTAGATAAATATTGAACAGATATGTGAACTGCAGCCTCCAGCTTTTTTTAATGCTCTATATACTGCACCTGGAAAGTGCAGGCATTCAAGCTGCAGCCCTTGTCTAAAATCAGCCAAATTTTGTTTTGTGCGGACAAGGAGGAGGTCCCAGAGGAAGCAGGGATTCCCGACCCGAGCGCTTTGACAGATGATGACCTCAAGGCTGCACTGCTCGAACACGGGGTTAAAGCTGGGCCCATAGTCGGTGAGGATGCTCTTAATACTGTTTCTTGTTTTAATTAACGTGATGTAATGTTCACCTTCACTTTATCTTTTAGGCCTCTTTGCTAAAGTATTGTTTGTCTGTGCTAGCCTCCACCAGGGCCGTGTATGAGAAGAAGCTCATGAAACTGCTTCAGTCTGATGGATACAACCGTGTGAATGGAGCAGAGAAAGATGTATTAGAGAAAGGTGCATTATACTCTGACAGTGAAGAAGAGGACGAGGAGGAGGAAGAGGATGAGGAGGAGGAAGGTATAACAAAGAATCTAGATGTTAGAAATTTAAACATTTAGTCTAGATGCTTTTTATTTATGATTGGTTTGAGATAATCAGCTTTGTGTTATTTCCTTTGACTTGTTACAGGTTCTGAAGGAGCAAAAGAAGAAATTATTGAACAGTCAGAAGTGGCCCAACAAGAAAGCAACCAGGTGAGAAAATTTTAGGAAATTGTTTGTATCTTTGGTTAAATGAGTTTTTGTGTTGAAAGGGCAGTTCAGTTTAGTTCAGTTCATTTCAGCGTGTGTTGCAGACTTTTGGATATATCACCTATAGAGACATTTGCCATCTCTAAAATATAATGGAACTAGATGCCACTCAGCTTATGGTACTCAAAGCACCCCCCAAAAAATTTAAATAAGTAGAAAAACTTAATGTGTCCATTATCCACCATCATGACCCGGTTATTCAAGATAAAACACAGACCTTGTTATTCGTAGTTTCATGTAGGAACTATTTTCATTCTACCAAACTTCCGCCAACCTGTAAAACTGTGCAGAAGGAGGGGCGCACCCACTGATGGACGAGATGCTGGAACTCAGCCAAGTGGTGTCTGTGGATTATCTTGAGCAACTGGGTCATTATTTCTGGAAAGAGACATTGCTGCTGAGTTTTTCAAATTTATTTTTGTGGCACTTTTAGCGCCACTGCCAGGGTGCCATTTAGTTCCATTATGTTTGAGAGAGAGCAGACATCTCTGCAGTGGATATCTCCAAAACTCTGCAACTCACACCAAAACAATCCAGATGGATAAATAGCACCGCGGGTTAGAGGGAAAATATGTATTTATTATTTGTGGGTGAGTTGTCCCTGTTAATGAATAGTATCTGTTGAAATGTCTGAAATTGGGGTGTTTACACTACTGTTAGACTCTTGCTAGTTATTAGATCTTCCTCTTGCATTTTTGCCATCACTAGTTGTATTGAAATAAATCTTCCCTACAGTGCCACTTAGTGGTTACAGATCGCAACTGTAAAGTCAGGTTCTAAAGGTTCACTCCTTGGAATAAGCACTTGTGCGTAATGAATGTTGGTGTTTTTTATTTCTTTTTTTGTTTGCAGAATGCTCGGTTTGTTTACCCACAGTGCTTTATACCTTCATCAAGGCTGGTAAATGTTACAGATATTCATATTTTTTGTACAAAATTCTGACAAACTGAATTCTCAGGGAACACTGATGTGTTTTTTTTTTTTTGTATTTTTCTGTTTGATTTTGTTGATCTGTGGTAGCGTGCTCCTGCTTCTAGAAACAGAGAACCCTGTCCCAAGCGGAATTCAGGGAATGTGTTAAAATCATCAGAGCGGAGTCGGCCTCGCTGCTCACAGATTCCAGCAGGAATTAGTAGAGCATCCTCTGTAGATCAACGGTCAGGATTAGGATCAGGGGTAGGCCGGTCTTATTTCACTTCTCTTGTGGATTTTAAATTCTTCAAATTCCTTTCTTAGATTGTCTTAACTTTTCAAGCCACCGATGGGATATTTCTTTTCTTAAAGTGATGGGCATCTCACTGGCGTATGGATTGTGTGATATGTGTTTGTGTTGCTGTTAACATGATAATAATACTAATCATTGCAGGTTCAGTCTAGATCACAGTCAGCTATGCCTAACGGTCACTCATCATCTTCCTCTTCAGCCTTCAGCATCACTCAAATGGTTGAGGAGGAAAGTTAATTTAACGTTTTTAAATCCTCATTCCACATCTTTACATTTCTTTTTGAGCAATCAATGCCGGAGTGCTCACTCAGTAATGCACACTCTCACTCTAAACAACAGATGGAGAGTCGGCGGTCACTCTCAGCTAGCACAGACACTGAGAGAAAGTTGAATGGGAGCAATGTGCAGGAACATTGGTCGCGGTCCAGCAGGGTCAGTAGTGCTGCTCACATTGTTCAGTCACACTTTAAACTCAAACTCTGGTGGTTATTGGAGTGTCTGAGAGGTTCACTGGAGGTGGGAGGAAATTCTACAGACTACAGAAATGCAGTGAATCATAATCTGTCGTGTCTGTTTTCTTTAGCTGGACACGCCAAGTGTGGACAAGAACACCATGAAGAATCAGTCCCTGTACTACACTCCTAAGGCCTCTCCTTATAAACGGGGAATGAAGGCACAAACATCCTCTTGATGGCTTTTCTTTTTCTGTTTTTAACTCTATATCACTTGATGGGGAGGTGTGCATTGTCTGTAGGAACACACTGTTTGGTGTAACTCCTTTCTCAAAGTTTGGATTTGAGTCATGTGACTTGGATTCAAGTCACAAATTTGATGACTTTAGACTAAAATTGACAAATGCAAACAAGACTTGCAACTCGACTAGAACTTTAACATCAATTACTTGTAACTTCACTTGGATGTGAGCCTTTTGACTTGAAAAGAGTTAATACCTTCCCCCAAGCCCAAAGATTAAAAATTATGATTATTTAAAGTGTGCCACGAATCATTCATGTCCTGAATCAACTAATGATGTCCAAAACTAACACCCGCCAAGCGCCAAATGTCAGTAGATTTTCCATTTAGTGACTACGGCCAAAATAGTCATGTAATTGAAAATTATGCCGAGAATCTCTAATGCGGTTTGGTGACATTTATGCGTGGGTGCAGCAGGGACTTAATGGTGCATTCAAGTGCATGTTGCTCACTCAGAAATCTCTAACCACAAAGGTTGTTTAAAATAGAAAAGTTTAAACTTTTTCTTATTTTTCTTTGAAATACATACTGTAGCCCTACATCTGTCATTCATTTTCTTTCACGTCAGCATTTTTAATAATTAGATGCTAAAATCATAACAGTATTGCATTCAGTTCTACATAAGCATTAAAAATTCAAGTTATCAGCAAACTCAACCATATTCTTGTACCTCTGTGATCATTTTCAAGTTGTTTTACCACAGCATTTTTTCATAATTAAATGTTAAAGTCATACTCAATATGCATACATTTTGACTGGTAAAATATGCTTGGCTGGTGGATTTTTTTCATTGAGTCTCAAAGTTCATTTCAGACACTTAGCGCTATTCATTACCAGAAAGTGTCTGGGCTCAATTCCCTAGAGCCAATTTGTTTGAGCCAATGCAACCGCATCCAATCAAGTTGCAGGAGAGAGCCATGAAGAAGTTTTTTAATGTTACATTACTGAGTTCCAGTTGGAAAAAAACGATGCCAAAGATAATTTAATCTGGAAAAACTAAGACAGTGGTCACCAAAAAACAATTTGCAGTATGCAAAACATGCAAAACATGCAAATAAAAAATTGCTGACGGAGATGCAACAACTTCCAGCTTCATTCGGCATTTGAAGTTGCACAAAGAACAGTAAATGGAGGACCTGTTGTTAAAATGGCCTTACATTTGAGCACATTATGACTTGTTTAGGACTTGGGACTTGCAGATCTTGACTTGGGATTTGATATTTGAGTCCCCGGACTTGAGCGCACAGACTTGAGACTTATTGATGACTTGCAAAACAATGACTTGGTCCCACTTTTGCTACTATGTCAGTGTTAGTGCGGTATTTTTGTCAGTATGTGTCAGATATCTGGTCCTTTCATTCATGATCACACTTTTCCTTCATCTCTACCTAAATTGCTGGACTCCTGTCTCTCTGACACTCTGCAGTCTGGGACATCATTCTGTTTACTCTGGTCCACTTTATTAGTAATTTCTGCTTTCTCTTGTAGGTCCCCCCGGAGCCTGTGAACAATATTCTCAAAGAAATGTTTCCAGACACTCATGCCACACCCACAGGCATCTAGTAAGTTCCATACCAACACTATTGAAGAGTGCCAATTAGAAACTCTTTACAGCTTTCTAAGGGTGCTGTCACACCTAACCTGTTCAGTTCGGTTGAAATGATCCCTGGTGTGTTTGCATGGTTACTGTGGTTTGTATTGGCTGGTGTGAACGCTGTGAATTGAATCACGGTGCAGACTGAACATCTGCACTGAGACGGCTCAGTCTGCTTCCAACTCGACTCTAGTACGGTTCTTTTGTGGTGTTAAAGAAAAAATTAGGATTCTACAGGAGATATGAGATTTTAACATGATTTCAAATTCTCAACTATGAATAAACCCATCTACTGATCATAAATTCTGTTCAGGAAGCGATCTTTAATTAATCTGTATAGCCATGTATGTATTTATGCAAATCATTTGATAACACATGTACACAAAAGTATGAGTATTGTCATTGATTAATATATCAGAAGCTCTTAAAACTACTGTGTTTATATCCTACCCAGTGTATTTTGTCAGCCTTGAATCCTTACGCTACAAGATGCCACCTTTTCCTCCTTTCTCCACCTTTTAGTCATTACTCATCGATCAATTTGCAATCTAACAATGGCTGACTAATAATGCTCAGCAGTTATTTCTTTGTGAGCTTTTTGTGACATTAAAGAACATAAATAAACATAACAGAAGAATTAAAGTGCTGCATAATTCTATAAGTCACTGCAATTTGAAGAATGAAAATTGTCAAAACTGTCCAATCAACAAGTTATTTGTCTGTATAATTTCATGTTAACTTCTCTCAGTTTGTTTGTAAAAAAACAACAACAAAAAAGTGTGAACAGGAACCGGACCAGAACTAAAATGCAAAAATATATCTTTTTTATCCTTTGGTTTGGACCAAATGCACCAAACTACAGGTATGAATTCAATTCTGAATAGAGCCAATGTGACGATGGTACATTGTTTCAGCTTTCCAACTCGTCCGGTTTGCATTCACAAAGACAAATCGCTAATAGTCCAGAAATTGTTAACACAAGCCATGCGGTGGAAATGTCGTTTGATTATTAACATATACACACAATAACAAACGGCCCCATTTTTACCTGAATATCTTCAGGTTCTGGTTTTATTGGTGTTGACCTAAAGGGCAAATCAGCAGACTTTAGGAAGTCTTGTTTTTAATAATGGTACGTTTCTGTGATTGGTTCGAATGGTGTTCACACCAGAAAGGGATCGCTCCAGAGTTCACTTGACAGCTGTCCGCGACCACCCCTTCAAGACGGACCAGAGAGCAGTTGTTTGTTCCGCACCAGAGTTTATGTCCAGCATGCACACCAATCTTATTAACCAAACTCCAATAATGTGTGTTGCCTGGCTTCAATGTCATCTACCATCACTATGATTTCAAGAAATTTGCTTTTCTCTTTTGGTCCGTGACTATTACTGACTAAACCTTCAATTTTGCTGCACTAAATCCCTGATTGTAAAGATGTCAATTTTCAGTTGATTTAAGATTTACAGATCAGATAGTTCTTAAGTCACAAATTTTCTTCCCAGAAAACTCTGTAAGCATGTGTTTCTATGTTCAGTATCTTTTATGCATTGAACTTAAGCACACTGTCGGAAATTATCTTAAGACTAAGCTCAAGTACAAATCTAAGAACATTTTTAGAAATGAGGCCCCTGGGTTTGGTTCAATTGGACTAAACAAGGTTGGTGTGAACCCACCCTAAGTTAGTTATTGTTGAATGAAAGTTAGATTTCATTGAAATACAAGAAATGCACAGTAAGGATTGGTTGTAGATGACACATTGACAACTAGCATAGTGACACATACCTGACACAGGAGTTTTGTGGTTGTATTATCAGCACATTAACCCTGTTGTTATTTCAGTGCCACTCGTCGGAAACCCATCAAAGGTGCAGCAGGGAGACCTATCCAGTACGCGTACCCAGACACTCCTGTCAGTCCCACAACCCTGGAGAGACGAGAGATAGACCGCCGCCTTGTGCCCATCCATATACAGATTTTGGTCTTCCTCATTGTGGCGGTTCTCCTATACCTGTCTCTTATACACATCTAGATGTGTATAAGAGACAGCACACCAATCTTATTAACCAAACTCCAATAATGTGTGTTGCCTGGCTTCAATGTCATCTACCATCACTATGATTTCAAGAAATTTGCTTTTCTCTTTTGGTCCGTGACTATTCCTGACTAAACCCTCAATTTTGCTGCACTAAATCCCTGATTGTAAAGATGTCAATTTTCAGTTGATTTAAGATTTACAGATCAGATAGTTCTTAAGTCACAAATTTTCTTCCCAGAAAACTCTGTAAGCATGTGTTTCTATGTTCAGTATCTTTTATGCATTGAACTTAAGCACACTGTCGGAAATTATCTTAAAGGGATAGTTCGGGATTTTTGACATGAATCTGTATGGCATCCTCATCACCAGTGTCATGCAATCACACTGACTTACCCCTGGCAGCGTCCTGTGAGCAGAGTTCT
>JAJHUR010132969.1:1877-22236 GCA_027495735.1 Lutjanus campechanus | reverse complement strand
CTGCCCCCGCAACTACTCCAGGTACTACTCCGTAAGCTGTCAGAAAAGTGCACAAATACAGATAAAGTCCCTGTCTATATGTGTATCTAACGTTTTAGCATAAACGAGCCTTAAGGTTTTACACGAGCGACAAACGCCAAGGCTGAAAAACGAAGCAAAAGTGCTAAAAAAAAAGTGCTAAAAACTGCAGTTCTTCAAGTGGCCACTTGAGGCTGAGTCTAAAATCAAGACGAATACCCATTTTAAACTCCACCCACTCTTCACGTCTTTGCCCATGTTTGGATTACTGTCAGCTTCACAGTGGCTCTTCAGAAACCTACGGGTGACTTCATGGAGTCTGCATCCATGTTTTATATTGTCTATGGCTTTACATTGCCACCACACACACACACACACACACACACACACACACACACACACACACACATACACACACAGGAACACACATACACTTATTAATGTCTCGTTTGAAAACACTAAGAAGTGACAGACAGTTTCACACTAACACACAATCAACAGCACACAGTATGTTCACTGTCTCCTGCTTTCAACAGTACATAATCTTATTACGTACAGCCTTAAGTGTGCGTAATTAGATTACATACACTTAAGAGTGACGGGAAGCAGGGATAAGGCCAACAACTGTCACAATCAGTGAACCTCACAGATCAAAACAGGCCTTACTGTTAAGTAATGATATGATAGTTTTAACATTTTTGGATGTTTAGAAACGCTGATTTCAAATCCAGAAGATCTAATTAGCAGGAAAATCTGTCTCTCAGTATTTGTCAGCTGAAAAATAACAAGACGCACATCAGAATTGCCAAAGCACTGCTGTTGAAAAGTTTATCAACCAAGAGCACCCATGAGTTTATTTAATAACTGTAAAATGTCCCACTTAGTACATATTGTTGTGTCTAGATGGTAACCCTAGATTTATGAAACTTTCTCAGGATTTGTGCACACTGTATCACAACTGTCCATGTTGTACATACTAATTGTATTTTATTATGTGATTATGTTGATATCTGTTAAGGTAAAGGGACATAAAACACTTAGGGTTAGGGAAAGATTATGTTTTGGTTAAAATGATCATTCTTGCGAGATGTTTTGTGGGTCTTGGGTTCCCGTCTAGACACAACCGTACATATCTTGGTGACAGTTCCTTAAAAAAAAAAAAAACTTTCTAAACAGCAGTTTGAACAATTTGCCTTCATCTCGCACATTAGATGAGAAGAGCTTATCTCAGCATAAAGACTGGAAACAAGGGGGAAGCACCTAGCCTGGCTTTTTACAATGAAAAAAAATTAAAAATTGTAGTGTAGGAACCCGACCAAGAAATAGTCCTGCATGCAACGCCTGCAAGGCTAAAGTTACTCATGAATACAATTCAGTTTATGTCCGTATTTCACAAACCAGATTAATGAGTGAGCGTCAGAGGTACTAGTAGGGAGGTTTAGTTACTTTGGAGGGATCCAGGCTTGCTGTTTGCCCCAGTCTTTATGCTGAAACAAAGAAAATTTACTCATGTGTGGGCGAATCTTGAGAACTTTCTTTTGCAAAACGACCTTTCCCAAGGTCGAGAAAACTTTAAAATTCATGGGTTTCTTGTTCATTGCTCAAAAGCTAGCATAACGTCAAGATATTAAGATATATCTCAAATATAAACACTGGTACCAGCTTCAAATATCCAGTGTTGGACAGCATTGGACAGTTCTATGTCATCATTGGTGACTGGACACTGGACTGGTCTCCTGCATTCATCCAGAACATAACTTGTGTTTGGATTTGTAAAAAAAATGATAAAGGAATCTAGAGGAATCACCATATATTCTCTCATAAACTTAATGTAAATATACACATTTTATTCATTCAGGTTAATTAAACTTCATATTTCTCTTTTGACCTGGAAATTATGAGTAAAAACAATATCTTTTTTTTTTGGGATATCCGAGTACGTGATATGGCACTCGGATGCCGCCCAAGCCGAGCGAGTACTCGAGTACTCGGATATCGGCTACAGCCCTATAACATATGCATACTGTATAGGTCCAATATCATGAAAACAAAGTTTTTACAGTGTAGTTGAGTCAATATAACACATAAGTGAAAGATGAACCACAGTAGACGAGAGAAAACTGAGATGGACAACTGACAGAGGTGGCTGAAACACATTTGGTGTTGAAAGGGAATATAGAGGGACAAGTGCTGTCGGAGCTGGGACATGATGTGAGAGGTGGACTATCTGCAGGGGGCTCTGGACTTGACTCCATATTTGAAGGGAACATGATCAAACTAAAACATGATGCAAGTTTCTTTTTTATATGAGGAAAATCTGCACCAAAGGATAGAATTCCCCGTTTTTCAGGGACCCCGCGGATCCCCTCACACGGTTTCCTGGTCCGTTGACCTCATTCAGGGAGCCACTGCTTCACGCCACAAACTGCGCCGGACCACAATGCCATTTCAAACAGGATCTTAACAGAGAGCGGGGTGGATAGGTCAGGCCTAATGGCTCATTCCATTCTGCTTTAAAAGGACATTAGAGGTGACACTCTACATGAAGCAACTTGTTATGAGTCCTTAATCTCTCGGTTCAGTCTCTCAGCAGCCATAAAACTGCAGTGAGACAAGACGCTGACTAAGGAAAATGAGTGTGATAATAATGCAGTTAAAGTACTGCAGCTCCGAGTCCTTTCGGAGCTTCCCGGCCACTGTGCACTGATCTCATTCTGCATTAATCAGCCAAAGGTCACTGTTACTATACATTAGGAAAAACTTTTTTTTTTCCACTGGATTTAATGAGCAGGGTGATCCTCTGTTGCTCTGAGGGCCCAAGCTCATTAAACATATGACCACTTTTGACCATATGTTGACATCAGCACCACACCACGAGGGATCAGACACAGTTTAACATTCTCACACACTGAAGAGAGACCGGCCTACACAGTCGGCACACTATGAGACCGTCTGAATGTCTGTATCATGTCTGAAGCCTTTGTGTCTGTAACTGCATAATGTGCCAAGTGAAAATTAAATGTGCTAATTGAAAATCCCCCCTAGAAACACTGCTACAAATGTACTGAGAACAGGCTGACATCATGTCTGGCATCTTGAATAATGCTCAAATATCTCCGCTCCAGGAGGAACACTGTCTCGGGGAAAGGATCTTTGTAAAGTTTATCAGGTTAAGTTTACTCCAACCCATGTCTTATTCCAACAGCCTTTCATTAATGAGGAATCAATCCTGAATTATCCACCCAATGTCTTCCAAAATTCAGCTCGTCCATGTATTACCTACACCTGTACTCTTAGAAGTAAAGGTGCTAACTAGAACTATAAACGATTCTTCAGTTTGTCCCCATAGGAGAATCATTTTATACTTCTGGTAGATCGTTTTATAATGGTTCCACTGGGAATCCGTTCAGAGGGTTCGTGGTGGAAACCTATAGCTTATACTTACCGCAGTCTGCAAAGGTTTCAACAAGAGCCCCATGTGAGACGTTCTAAAGGAGAACCTGTCTATGGTTTAATGGTTCCACACAGAACCCTCTCAGGGGGTGCTATCCAGAATCTTTCCATCTTCTTAGTGTGCTAACAAGAACCCATCCAGGGGGGTCTACCAAGAACAATTTTATAATCCAAGGGTTTCATCTAGAACACACCCAGGGGGTTCTACTGAGTATGCCAATGGATTTATCTAAAACCTACCAGGGTGGTCCAACCAAGAATCATTTTATCTTCCGAGGATTTTATCTAGAACCCATCCAGGGGGTTCTACAGAGTATGCAGTATGCTCTCTGGTGGTTCTATCCAGAATCTTTCTACAATCTAAGGTTGCTAACTAGAATCCACCCAGGATGTTCTTCCAAGAACCCTTTTATAAACCTAACTAGAACCCACCTAGTGGATTCTACCAAGAATGCTCTATTTCAAGGGTTTTATTTAGACCCCACCTGGGTGGTTCTACCCACAAACCTTTTATATTCCGCAGGTTTTTATCTAGAACCCCCGTCCCCATGCCCTTCAGGAAGAACGCTTTTGGAACTTTCTATTTCTAAGAGTGTAATTCACCTTCCAAGCAGATTCAAAGCACTGACAGAAAAGAATGTGATGAGTGTCACAGCGGCAGTGCAAACTGCTCAGATGGACATGTGGACGGTGTTAGAACAGGTGTGCTGGACAGAGAAATTCAGCCCTTTTGTAAGAGAACACATCAATGAAAGCAAAAAATGTGGGACATTAAATTGAGTATTAAATTGAGCTGAAATGATTTAAGTGGTACTCCAGTGATTTACTATAGCACTTCCATAAAGTTGGAGGACTTGCAAGAGACGGAGATCAAAACTGAAGCAGCAGCAGAGGCCGACGTATCCTGACTTTTACTTCCAATTATCAGTCAAGCTCCAAAAACACTGGGTTAGTATAAAGTATAAATAGCTCATCCTGACTACAACCTTAGCTGCAACTATCTAACAACATATTTTGGACCCTCCTGAAGTCACTTTCCAGCTGACAGTAATCAGGGAAACATCACCATCCAACAAATAATCAGCAACAGATAAATAAGACGCCCTGTTTCGGCCAGTGATTGCAGCGTCTCCCTTGGGTGAATCAAAAGGATTTTTATAAATGCCACAAAAGCAACAGTCCTCAAGTCAAATTCCAAAAGAGCAGATTATTATCTTGAGGGACAAAAAAAACAGAAGCCTCATAAAATACCAGCACGCATCAATCAAAACAGAGACAAGGTCATCGGGCCTAATTTTTAAAGCAATATTCAGATGTTTGTACAAATTTCAGCTGCAAATTAGCACCTAGCATGTAATCCTCGGAGGACTTTGTCGTCCACGCCTCATTTATTTGAAAGAAGTTTTTCGACAAGCATTTTAACTTCTTTCATTGTTTAATCTAGGATGACAATACAGTCTAATGACTAATGAGGGCGATTGTTGTGGAACATCAGTGTCCTGATTGGCCGCAGTTTACTGTTGTCATCATGTAGACATAATTACACAGCTGACAGCTAGACAACCTGTCTGTCTGTGGTGACAAGCGCACAATTACATAAGTCCGGATTACTTGTCATGTATTAAAAGCTGTGGTAGTACTTTGTGTGTGTGTGTGTGTGTGTGTGTGTGTGTGTGTGTGTGTGTGTGTGTGTGTGCCAACTAGGCCAGTATATCCCTAGGCTTTATTCAGCACAGTAGTCTAATCTAATCACACTGGCTAATTGTACAGACGTGTCTCAGCCTGATTCTCTCCCCTCGTCTGTCACTCTACCTGCTGCTTCTTTCTGTCTCTTCGGCAGGATACTTTTCACTTCCTTTCATTTATTTTTCCTCTCCTTTTTTAAACATGTCTTTCAGTTGAACTGAAACTCGAATCCTCCTCGCTTTTAGTGTAAGGAATACACGAATGACATTACGTAACGACATACAGGATGACATTACTGTGGCTACTTTTCAATGGAGAATAAAACATACAGGAACACGTCATTTTCCCTTTAGCCAACGAGCACATATAGCCAGTCCCTCGATGTATTAAGAATGAGCAGATGATCAGAACTTATTTGAGTGTGTTACATGTTTGCATTTCTCATTAACTATATTAACTGTTTTTCGCAGGAAGCAAAAACCACCTTAAGCAAGTAGAGATGTTCCAATACCATTTTTTCCTTCCCGATATCCATTCCAATACCTGAACCTTGTGCATTGGCTGATACTGAATACCAATCTGAAACCAGTGCATTTTTCAAAAAAAGTTCACAATCACAAAACTAAGACAGCTCATAAAGTCTGGGTTTTAGGGTTCGGGTTTTACCACAGGTCCCCACAAAAACAAACCAAATCAGGAATTAAAGTATGAAATAATAGCGTCTGTATTCATAGTTCAATAATAGAAATGTCTAGGCTGATTCTGATTTCTGATTTTTGTAAGGGTCTGACCTGCCGATTCCGATCTTGGCCAATTCCGATTTTCAGACGTTCTAAGAACTATAATTGACAGAATTCACAAACATTTTTGCTACTTTTCTTGTAAAATTAAATTGGATGTTCATAATAAAACACTGACTATTAAATAACTTGGACATTTTCTCCAAAACCGCTCCAAGTTACAGCCAGGCCTTACTATATTATTTATATTATTATTATGTATTAGCGGGAACACGAGCTTGCAAGATTTCGCAGCATCTCGTGGGATCTTGTGATAGGCTTTCATGTGATCTCATGTGGAAGTGGATGTAAAAAAAACTGGAGACTGACACGGTGAAACAGTTTGCTGTAGTTAAACTTTGCAGCGAGAAAAACAGAAGCTGAAGTTCAACGAGTCTGGATGAGAAAATGTTTGAGGAGATGCATCGACACAGGAACCAGAACAGGAGGTAAGATTTTAACTGTCAGTATATGAACAACAGTCTGCTGCTGGCTAACATTAGCATGAAGAGCTACAAAGTCTACCACGGTTTGGCGACACCGTCTCTGTCAACTTTATGCAAGCATGTGTCTGAGTGTGTGTGTCTGTGATCAGCACTGTTGGTCAATGTGTCTGCTGCGTGCATGACGTGACCATCGTGCAGACATGTGACGCTGACCAGCCGGTCACGCAGTTCTGGTCACGCTGAGAACCGGCCGGTTGATCGATGCATCTCTTTTCAGTAACAGAGATTATGTACATCATATGCCACATTTTAGGCTGCACTGGAGGCATATTATGATGCTGGTATCAGCATCAGAACAACCCTACAAGCAAGAGTACAGAGTCAACAAGTAACAGGAACTGCTCGACTTATATATGGGACTATCTTATAGCTAACAACAACAGCTGTCACAGTGATATTATGAACTATTTTTCCTGCTCACCCACACAAATCAAAGAATAAAAAAAATGCTCATTTGGAACCAAAAGAATTAATCCCACTGGACAACACATATTTTAATTTCAGTTCAACTTTAATTCACTTGTTTTCTGTGCTACCATTCTTTGTGCAAGTAGTAATCTACATACAGAATGGAGAAAGGAAGACAATAATGGGAGGAAAGGGAAGACGAGCTACCAAACTGCTGCCTGGCCTGCAGCTCTCCTCACACCGTATCACACCACTATCACATCCTATATGATGACTCATTCTGTTTCCTATTACCTTCTCAGGACCTCAGTAAAGACAGAATATGTTTGCCGGGTAACAAGTACCTCACTGGGACTCAGGCAGTGTGTGTAAATTCAAGCTGTATGCTCATAGTGGAAAGCACAGTTATACACACAGGGAATCGCACACAAACACACACACAGTATATATCCATAGAGTGTCATTAAACCCTAACCAACCCCAGCCGGTATATGCCAATAACAAAGGTTCAGAGATGTGTTATTAGCGATAATGTGTACCTACACTGACAAATTCCCACAGTGATCCCATAGCTCAGGGCTATGGGATCACTGTGTGTAGCTATAGATTTTTACACAGTTGTTTTCAGGCCATTTCTGCTTTGTGAGATAACACACACCGGAGACCGAGGGAAGAAAGGGAGAGGGTTTGTTTGAACACACAGGAACATTAGAGGAACAGAGTCTGTAAGAGGCAGAATTACAATGTCAGGCATGTTATTTTAAAAAGGAACAGACGTCTCGCAAACAGAACAGAAACAGAACGTGAAAATACTTTCGTGATGATACCCAATGTCTCAGTATACTTATGAGGATATATTTTGTCTTTGTTAAAATTCAGCAACCTGATCCATGATGTGGTGAGGAAACTCAACAATGGATGACTAATTTGGGAGATTAAAGGAGGTATTTTGGGACTAAGACCCGGCTCTGAACTCACAGTTTGAACCATTCTTGCACTCATGGAAAAAAGCTCTTAAACAGAATGGAAAAGGTGTTATACATTAGGGGAAGAGTTGTTACATTGCCAGAAAACAACCATAAAAAGTAAGGTAGATTTAGCAAAATGCAAGCAATACTAAACAAATACATTGGGCGCCATCATTTTCGTATTTTTGTCTTAAATTTCTTACTTTTTTTTGTACGAACACGCCACGTCAGATTCAACAAACGCTCGTAACTTCAGAAAACCGTGTAAATTATGCAACTGTGCTAATTTGAGTGCACGTGCAAGAGACTTGCAAATGAGCATAATTTACGCCCCAATGATACCATATAAAGCTGCGCACCCTGCCCCATATGTCAGGAAGTGTTCATTCATGAAAATGGCATCAAAGAGAAAAAAATAACAACCTTACGAGTTTGGAGTTTGACGTCCTGCTTTCAGAGATCCTTAAAGGAAAATCTGTCATTTTAACAGTGTCAGCAGTGGAATTAAAAGACCTGCTAAAGCAAAGAAATGGGAAAAGCGAGTGCTGTTAATGCAGTGTTACTGGAGGCTCGGACTGTCACTGAAATAAAGAAGAAATGTCTCGATATGAAAATTACTTCAGACAAAAAAAAAACAAAAAACGACTCACCACATCCACAGTAAGGGGCGATCGATGACTGCATCGAGAGGAGAGGGTTAAGGGGACGTTTTCATCACGGAGACAGAGGACAGAATCTGCTAGAATCAGTGAGGATGTTCACCTGGACAGAGACTTCATAAACCTGCAATTTAATTATATTATAATTTGAAATGTAGTCCAACATGACATAATTATGAAGTGTAATTTATTTTTTAAACTTAAAATGTCTTCAAACTAATGAAATATACAGTCCTTTGTGCAGACTGACTGCACTGACTTGTGTTCATATCTGAAAGAAAGCTCAGAGAAAACTGGTGAAAGCCACGAGTTCTCTTAAATCACTCGTGCGCACCACTTAAGAACAAATCTGTTCATACGAGTGGTTCTTGCACGAGGCCCAGTGTTTGGTTACTTCATTGTGTCATGTCTAGATTTTGGACTTGATCAAAGTAAAAAGTCTCAGCTTAACAAAATGTGATTTATTTACTTTCAGTCCTGCAAAGGCAGCATTTTTTTGCAGATTCCCCAAACCAACCTAATGCCATAAATATTTGAAAGGTTATAAAGTCTGATAATATGATGAATGAAAGTTATTTTTCTAGTCTCTAGCCTCTGAGTAGCCTGGCTGCTGCTCAAAAACAGCTCTTTTTCTTTTTACCTGTAAACTAGCCACGTTTCCAACCGTGAAAATGGCATCTCAAAACATGAGTGCAAAGTGCACAAGTGCATTTTATGGACAAAGATACATTTTATAGTGTTTTGACTGACTTGGATGTTCAGCTGTATTTATGAGCATGGCTGAAAAAATGCAGTGGAGAGAGGCCGAGGCTGTGGCTGCATGTCAATTGCTCTGTTGTTGGCTGCAAGAACCAACACAATGTCTTCATCTACTTCATCATCTGAAGATGGGGAGACGTTTGACTACAGTTGTAATATTGAGGGAGAGTCAAACTCTCTGTACTTAATTAAATAATGAGCGTAGCAGCTTGGATGCCAATAACTTTGTTGTTGTTTACGAGCCCATTCGGCTCCTTGTCGGTATGTTTGTGTTGCTGCTATCTGTAAATTTACTTGCCCTGAAGCTAACGCTCTAGCTACATGTAAAGAGGAAATGATCAAATAGCAGGAATTAATTTGCTTAACGAAGTTGCATAACTTTGATTAGCACCTAGCAGCTAGCTTAATCAGTGGGCATGGGCATCAGAAGTCACACGCAATGCATCCTGGTACATGTAGGCACTTCCAGCACAGCTCCGTAAGCAGAGGAACTCAGGTTTCTAGGGCAATATAGCACCTAACAAACCAAACCAACTCGAAAACTTGAACACAGGAGATTGTGGAGTGAAATGATAAACCATCTTAATAGAACGCACTGATCTGATCTGGTGTTTACATGCCACAATATCCCCGCTTCTATCATCCACATCTTTGAAACAAGAATATGATATTATTATGCACAAACACATCAACAGGATACTCCAAAAATCCAATCAAAAGACACCATCCTCAAATGGGCCTCCCAGTAGACATTTCCTTCTATTAAACATCAGAATAATGAGTTACTTCTAACGTGTGCTTAGTTCTGTCTGAATGATCAGAGCAGCATCAGACTGCAGCACAGCAGGCAAGCAAAGCCAAGAATTGAAGCACCTGAATAATTAACATGTTTTACACATAGTCACATAAATTTACTTGTACTTGTTTTCTACAACTGCACTTGGCTGTTTTTTCTTGTTCTCGTCAGTCCAAATAGAAGCATCCTCTGCACTGAGTTTGATGTTGTGGTGCTTTTGATGTGGATATTTCAGTAGATGTGATTTTTTATTTTTGGACCAATACACAATAACTTTGTCATTTCTCTTCTCTGTTAACTTAAAGTGAGGGGGTACCAAGCAGCTATGAAAAGAACAAATCAGTCAGCAGGAGGTATGGCTGGGCCATATGGCTTATAAACATTATCTAGATATTATTAGGTGGTTCTGCGATGTACAACATTGGCTACATCTTGATATACACATTTTCTCTAAAATAAAATACTTGAAAAATAGTGATAATCTTAAAGGAGGAATCTGTAATATATTTACTCTAATGATTCATAACATGACCATGATATGTCATCAGAGATCAAGGAAACATGCTAGGTTGGAATACTAATTTCTCTGATATCAATCACCGCAGATTTCTCCTTTGAAATTTCTATTCTGGGCCCAAATAACTCTTTTAGTTTGCCCATTTCACACAAATTAGAGTTCAAGTTAATGCTGAATGTTTGCCGAATGAGTGTCTGTTTATGAGTCATACGAAATCATTAATAATCTTGTAGAAGCCGTAGATGTTTGTAACAGTTAAATTGAGCAAAATGTTAATGGAGTCTGGCGGGCAGTAAAGCAGACAGCCACTTAACTCAAAGTCCAGAGTGTGTATTTTCAGAGCTGTGGGCTTTTGTTTTCACAGTAACGGCCTAACTTTACATCGACAGGCAACTGACAGTTACAAGCAGCTGATTAATTTACGATGGAGGTCGATTTACAATGTTGCACACGTTCTGCGCTCCTGCAGTGTTCCTGCAGCCTGCAGAGTTTGGGGAGGAGGGGGCGGAGGGAAACAACTCGCCTCAGCCATAGATAGTATGTTAAATAGGACTTCAAATATTTATTAATATACAGTCTGTGGCTCCATCTCGCTATTTGAACTGGTGTACTCATTTTACACGTGCAATTGCTACATATTACTTCTTTAAAGAATATGATGAATTACTGCAGATTAAACTACCCACCAGTATACAAGGTAGTTAGGGCTGTGCAACATGGACATTGGCGCAACAAACTCTTGGTTATTAAACCTTGTAATGGGCTAACATCCTACTGATTAAATCTTTTATTAAATGTAGACGTCAGCTCTGTCAGATTAAAAATCTGACACAGCACAGTTGTAGTGAGCAGCCATTTTATTTTTTAAAGTTGCTAAGCGTTCTCTTAAGAAGAAGAGCTACAGAGCTGACATGCTGTGGTTGAGACATATTAGATAGCAATATTATTTCATGAATTTGTCAAAAAACAGAAAGCTTACTAGTGCTTGAGCATTTTTCCTGCCATTCTTAAACCAGGAAGTAAGACAGGGGTCCTTGGTGTGTAGCTAACTGATTTAATATGCCTGATTAAATGTAAAATCTGTTTGACAGAAATCTGGGCCAACATTTTCATTTAAAAAAAAAATGGATTTCAGAAAACAAAGATGATAACAGCACATTTTATATACTATGTATTGTCACTTTTAGATTTTGAAGGCTTTTTAACTCATTTTTAATTTTTTGAAGTTGTGAATTCTTGTCTGGGACAAATGTGTTTCCTGACACAGAGCAAGTTTAGAAAATAAAAAAATGAAAGCAAACCAAAACATTTCATAAATTACATATATCCTTAAAGAATACATTTTCACAAAAATGGAATTAGAGTGTTGGTATTAGTAATTTTTAGCTTTCTGTTTTTGTTTTCAGAGGCATGATTTGTCCCAGTTCTCAAGATCATCAGTAGTATGAATGTATGACTGTGGGTAAGAAGAAGAAAATGACCTCACTTTACAGTAATGCCTCCTTTAAAACGTAAAGACATCAAGACCAAGACGAGATGATATCCAGTCTCATATCACAATATTGATACAATCTTGGTATGTTGTCCAGCCATAGCAGGGGGTTGGATAAATGCAGGAAATTCCACTTCAATCTGAGCCACCGACAGGAAGCTGCTGTATAGAAGTCTGGTTGGTTAATAAATGGAAAAAATGTGTCTCGTCTCTTCTAGATGTCAGGCTGCTGTGGAGGAGCGGAGAGAACAACAAGGAGGACACTGGGAAATGCCTCAGAGCGTGCCGCTACAAGACACTTTCACAGATACACATGCAGGACTGCTACCCCTTTGGTATACATAATGTAGGTACATTTACACACATGTATAGACAAGTATATCCACAGTACATATCCACACCGAGGCACACACGCAGGGTTTGCGGCGGTAAGCTATTTATACAAACAAGCCAATCCAGCTCAGACAGGGTGAACTGCAGAGGTATAAAAGATGTGGCTGTGGAGACAGGATAGGATAAACACTAACAACAGAATAGAGAGAGGCTGCTGAAAATCTCATTAACTGTAAATTGAAAAACAGACTAAAAATGTCTTCCAGAGCAATAGCCGAGGCGGCTGCGTCGCTTTTTCATCTTCTCTACAACTTTCACGAGTCGATACGCCCCCACTTTCTCCCTCCCTCTCACACAAACACATATATCCTCAGTGAGGGGCGAGTGCGTGTGTTCTTCTTGTAGTTTTATCCGTCTTGAGTTTTATACCTTTGAAGTAGGGATGTTTATTACACAGGCGGGTCATTTTTGCTGGTTACGCTCCCAGAAGTGCAGCACAAGGATCTGGGCCCTGCTCATGTGCGGCCTCAGTGGGCCCCACTCCTCTCTTAATATATATCCATTCTCAGGTATGCACAAATAATTGAATCAGCAACCGAACATGTGTAGTGCTTATTAGGATAATGAGCAATGAACCATTTACTCAACATTTAATAATACCCCAAAAGTCTGTACTACTATACTGTATGCGCTTTAGCATGAACAATTACATTTCATACTTTTACTATGAGATTTGCTTGGAGAAAGAACATTATAGAATATCATTTGCTCCGTTGTGGTTTAGGTTTTTATTGTGCTGTCTACACAGGAAAAATGTGGAGAGAAAGTCATCTTACTTTGCTGGCCTGTGGTCGAAATTAGCCTCATAATACTGTATATTAGCATGTTAAAAATTTACTAAGCACTGGCAGATGCACAATAACGGGGCGGTGAACCCGAGGCGGTGAGATGGAATTCAGCAGTTTTATTATCTACATTTGTGTTTTTATTGTGAAGTGTCAAAACATGTGGGGAAAAAAGGCTGGAAAGTTGTGTTCGCTTGTTTCCCCATGATGTCTCATGTGAACTGGATGCAAGACGGCACCCTTTCTTTCCTGTGAAAGCTACTGTACCCACCAGTGCATACATCAAAAAAGTTTTCTCCCACCCTGGTTTGCTTCTGTGTTTTACAGCCTGCTGTTCTTGCTCATTAGTGCATGTGCAATGGGCCACACCGCCACATCAAGGTAGCTTTTCTAAGTTTTACTGATATTAAACCTTTATGGTGTATCAAGAGATTACAGGCCATGCTAGCAGGTGTCTGAGGCTCTGCTCCTGTTCGCCATCTTAAGCCTGGATCATACTCCCAGACAGATGCGGACACATATGCATAATGCATACTTGCAGACATGGGAGAGTATTATACCAGCTTTAGTGTAGTGTGTGAGCATGCTCATATTTGCTGATTAGCACTAGTGAGGCTGCTGAGAATGTCATTAGTTTTGCAGGGATTTTGGTCATAAAGAATTGATGACATAAGATGAAAGGTTAAGCTTTTTCTGCAGTTGATCTTTCAATTCAGATATCTCAATTAAAACCACACATGTCAACTTGAAGGTGGTGCTACAGGAGAGGTCAGGGGATCATTCATTAGAATACAGTGTGAGGGAACCACGAACATCCAGCCAAACCGACAGACGTCCGCCATCCCTGCAGCCATGCCTTTAGCATGGCCGAGAATTGCTGATAAAAGAGTCATGACAGATCTTGTTAGCAGTTAAAAGAGTTCTGTCAACAGTTTTGTAGACGTCTCTTTTATAATGACAGTTTGTGGGTAAACTGCTTTTCGGGCTGCATGGTTCTTTTTTATAGTTGCAGCAGTGTGCGGCATTAACCATGGCCCCGATGAGGCTGGGCCACATAAGTTACTCTACAGTCACCACATATTCCATGTTCGTGGGCCCCCTGTGGCCACAAACTTTTCAGTTCCACAAACACACCGGTTCCCTTGTGCCTTTCAGTTCAACATTCTATGAAAACAGCAAACAGTACCGGCTAGCTACAGATATGTGAGGGCTAGTTAAGTATGGGTTGACTAAGCCTATTCAAACTGATAACGTGATCCTCACAGAAGAACCACAAACACAAAAGGCAGACAATGAAAAAATTAAATGTCAATGAAACATTTAGGTGTGAAAACAGAACAGCCCAACAATAAAATGATTATAAAAAAAAGATTAGGAAAATGATTATACATCACTTGCCCGAAGGGGCAAATGATGTATAATCATTTTTCATGCAAAAATGCTAGAAAATGCTGTTTTCAGCCTCTAAAATACAGAGATTTCCTGCTTTTCTTTGTTTATTATAATATTAAACTGAATACCTTTGGATTTTGGACTTACAAGACATTTAAATACATGTCCTTGGACTTTGTAAAACTGACGCTGCAGCCCTACATTAAACGTGACAAATAACTTTAGTTTTGTTCTTATTTGATAACCGCTAACAAAGTAAAGGGGCAAGTAAAAATTGACTTTGGGCAACTAGATTTCTGACCCACTTGCCACACCTGCAAATGAAAAAATAAAACCCATTTACGTTTAACCCTGTTCTAGTCTAACAATCCCTTCAGGAAACACCACAGAAAGTGAAAGAGAAAAGAGACAAGAGAAAGTGGACAATGGGCAAGTTGGAACATTCACAATTAGGTAAGGTTGTGTTAAGTTGTGTTTAATCCCCTTTTCTGTATTGCTTTAATTTACATTTGTGCCACCAGAAATGTGCTTTGGCCACCAAAATTAGAAGGTTGATTGCCCTTGGGGCCAGTGCATATATTATATTAGCACATAAATATATTATTAGTTGGCCACTGGATAAACTGTATCCAGGTACATTCATGGTCTTCTCTTCAGGTGTTTCAGGTGTTTCTAAAAGTCTGGATGAAGGTCTGAAATAAGGTTCATCTTTTGGAGACACTGTTTATCTTTGGTCAGGTTAGTTTTGGTTTCACATTGCAATCATTCAAGCAGACTAAAGAACTTTACATGTCACACCTATACCCTGTAATCATCACCTACGTGGGATGTGTCTGTTTGACACTGATCGGTCTGTAGACGGGCGTGTGTCTGATGTTGGCATGTTTACAGTTTGGTAGGTAGCCTGACTTCAGTGAACGTTTATGGAGGGAGATGAATGAATAGATCCACTTTGCTGTCACCATAATATTATCACTATGGCACCACTACCAGCAGTACCAAAACAAAACAACCACTGAAAAGTGTCCAGATTTTGATGAGTTTTTTCTAGTTGACCCTTAAGAAGTCATCAGACCAGATGTCAGTTATACATCTGGTTTTCTCCTGTCCCCGTGTGCTCTCACGGCTCATTTTGTTTTGGTGCATTGTTTTTCTTTCTTCCGGCTATGATGATATCCTGTCGTAATTTCCTGCAATTGATCCGAAAGTCTAACCTGGCACGCCAGATGGTTTGTTACACAGAACCATCTGGGGAAGTTGTCGTTAGAAACAGTTTGGAAAAGGGCAGGCAATTTCAAAAGACACCTGGCATGTTACTGGATGAACCATCTGTCTATTGTGTCTAACACAGCTAACTTCAACCAATCAGATCAAACTCTTGGTGAAGCTGGTCGGGAGAAGAGCGAAAGCATTTTCCATCGAGAAAAGCCTTCAGTGCCATTCTTTGCTCTTCTTTCAATGCAGAAATACTCTCCGGTTCTGATATAACTGATGCTATCACAGTATCTACAGTAACCTCTTCGGGGGCTGCCATTGTTTGTTCAAGAGGAGTCGCTTCCACGGACACTTCTCGCTGTCTTCACACCTAAAACCACGCCTGTAGATGCCAGTAGTTCCTCCAAGGACGCTGACTGGCTGCACCACTTTTGGTGCAGACACAAACAGATCACTTGAAGCCTGGTAAGATGGATTCTGGTGTGATCTCTCAACCGGAGGTCCAAACGATCCAAAAAATGTTCTCAATCTTGAAACAAACCGAACCATTGTTCAGTTTGATCCGGGCCAGGAGACCACCTCTTTTTGGCACACCAAAGTCCGGCTTTTTGGCCCGGGGGAGGTTTCATGCCTGTATTTTTGGTCTGGATCAAACTGAAAAGTCCATAATTCCGGACCAAACAAGGTAGGTGTGAAAACGCCGTTAGATTGCTGGACGTCTCACACGTCTTTATTATTTTTATTTTTACGGCTTTAGAAAAGTCATTCCTTGACTTTTCGAGTCTCAAGCAATCAGTGCCGGCTCAATTATCTCATTTGGAAAGTAACTATTTTATATTCACGGGAGGACTGCAGTGGTTGATGGTGCTTATATGGTAACATGTTTAGTTTCACTCTTCACTGCTTTACTATGACTCCCCTTCTAGGTACCAGTGTTTGGTTGGACATCTAAGAGATTAGCTGTCAGTCACTGTCTAAAAGTACAGCCAATGGACAGGCCTCATAAGGCTGGGAGTACAGTAGTGTGTGTGTGTGTGTGTGTGTGTGTGTGAAGTGTTTGTCAGAGTTTGAGCCACACACAGGCTTTAGCACACAGGTAAGGCAGCAGACAGCTGTTGTGGAGGTCCGTCAGAAGCAGAGCTGTCAGTCAACCCTTCCTCTCCATGTCTCTGAGGCGACCCCCCCTCTCCCCCCATCCCTCCCCTCTCATCCATCTATCCTCCCTCTCCTGCTTCATGTCTGTCCATCGCCGAGTCCTCCACACACACACCTGCTCCCACATTATCATCTCTCTGTGGACATTTCTCCATCCTTTTTCCACCGGTCCTACTTTTCATTGAGCCTGTCACACACCGGCCGCGACTCCTCCGTCTGTTTTCCTCCCTCCTTTCTCTTTCTGGCCGACTTTAGTATTCACAACCGCTGTTGCTCATTTGACTTTTCCGCTCTCACTCTATTAATTTCCATCCGGGCACCCTCTTTCCCTCTGTTTCTCCCTGTGTCTCTCTCCTTTACTGAGGTGGTCTAGATGCTAGATGAGTCACTGCAGCTTTTGCCACTCTGCAGATGATTTATCTGCCCACAAGGAAAAAGGGAAGGGAATGATGGAGGCGTGTGTGTGTGTAAGTCAGAGAAGAAAAGAAAAAGGAATGAAAGATGAAGGGGATTGGGGGGAGGATGGAAGGTGAGGAAAGACCGGGGGAGAGGCAGCCAACCTGCTGGCATCATACTCTTTCAAATGGAAGAAAACAGAGTCTGTCGACTGTCAAGAAAAATGCTCCCGACAAATATTTAATTCATCAAAGAACCCCTGACGTTTTAATAAATTAAATATTTTCCAGAGGAATGTTCTAAACACAGATCAGACTTTATGCTCCTCCATTTTGAATTTTTTTTCTTCCCTACCCAGCACCTGTGGCAAGGTTTTGTCAGCCTCTCCTCCACTTTCACAGACGACACGTCGTCATCGACATGACCAACTTTCAGCAGAGTGTCACACATCAAACATCTGCTGCAGGAGAGGAGAGGAGAGGAGAGGAGAGAAGAGAAGAGAAGAGAAGAGAAGAGAAGAGAAGAGAAGAGAAGAGAAGAGAGGAGAGGAGAGGAGAGGAGAGGAGAAAGGGGGAGGAAATGAAGGAAAGAAAAGGAGAATTGAAATGGAAAAGGGGAGAAAGAGGAGAAGCAATAAGTAAAGAAAAGTATAAATCAGAGGTGAAGTAACCAAGGTGAGAAGGAAAGGAAAGGAAAGGAGAAATGGAAAGAAAAGTTGAAAGTAGGGGACTACAAAAAGAGGTAAGTAAGGATAAAGGATGAAAGGATGTAGCAGAGAAGAAAGGAGAGAAAGAGAATGAAAGATAAGGCAAGGAAAGACAAGGAGGACAGAGAGGTGAGTAAAGAAGAGGGACAGGAAGTAAAAGAAAAGAAAGAGGACAAGGAAAGGAAAAATAAAGTGAAAGGAGAGAAGAGGAGAAAGGAGACGAGGAAAGGCCCAGGGAGGAGAGGAGAGAAAAGAGAAGGAAAAGAATGAGAGTAAGGAAAAGTACAGGCAAGGACGGGGATGGCATTGAGAGAAACGAAAAGTAAAAGAGAGGACGGGAGACGATAAAGTAAAGCAGAGGAAGGTCAAGAAGGAAACGAAAGGAAAGAAAAAGGAGAAGAAGTTCCAGTCTGTCTAGTCAGACTCATCAGACGTCACGCAGAAAACACAAGCAAGGAGACAGAAAAAGGAGAGATAGAAGCAGGGAGGGAGGGTTTGGGTGAGGTTAGGGAAGGAGCGCTTGATGGATGGAGGCAGAATGGGATGGAGGGAGTGTTTGATGTAGGGGAAAGGAGGGAGAGTGTGATGAAGGGATGCAGGGGAGGAGAGGAGAGGATGCTGAGAGAAGCAGCCAGGAGGGAATTTATTGCAATTATTACACTTGATGGACTCACTGAAGCTGCACTTCATACACACTGTCTGGCTCCTGTTTGTGTGTGCGTGTGTGTGTTTGAATCTGAAGCCACACACACACACACACACACACACACACACACACACACACACACACATATACATACATATATGCGCACACAGTGTCTGGTTGAGCATTTATTTGTCTGTTTTCTTCAGTGAGTTAACATTTATGAGGGAGGGGAGGACACGCAGAGGGAGTCGAGGGGGAGGGAGAGGTGAGGGGAAATGGGGGAGACAGTCTGAGTGTCATTTTCTGTCTGGCTGCCTGTTACAACAGGGTGTCCTTTTTTTTTCTTTTTTTTTACAGTGACGCATTTATGTCTGCCAGTCCCTTTTCTTTTCTTCTTCTCTGCTCATTTTCCTCCCAGACAAAAGAAAATCACGTCTCACAATGCACCCCCTGCCGCTATCATAGCTGTCTGTCATCGCTCCGCATCTATTCCTACACTACCTGTTTGTCAGTAAATGAGTCTGTCTATATGTGCCCGTCCATCCTGGGAACGTATGTCTGTAGGTCATGTGACACAGTGGCGGTGAAAACAGCCAGACAGCATGCGAGCTGCTGCGTCCAGACACCTCCGTCTCCAGAGAGAGGGAAGACGTCATACTTTGCTACTTTGCAGAAGCAAACAGCAAACTAAAAACAGCTACTGCTGAGTAGATTAGACAACTGACTGATTAATCCATTGACAGAAAAATTAATCAACAATTCGGATAATCAAGTAATTGTGAGTCACACAAAAAGGTGATAATGCACTGTTTCCTGTCTCCCAAATGTGAGGATTTGCAGCATTTCTTTTTAAAAAAAATCTCAACTCTCCTCTTTATTAAAACTAGACGAACGCACTACAAAGAGTGCAGATTCCCACCAGGCAACAGATGGTGAAGCACCTCCTGCAATGCCAATAAAACGTTTAGATGCAACCAGCAGAGATTTGCAGAAGTTTTGGATAAAGTTTTTGTGCAGTATATTATCATGTAAGCTTTCTTATCTAGATGTGTGCAAAGTGTTTCTGTATAGCATACTTTAATATAAAGGGATAGTTCACCCCAAAATCAAAAATACATATTTTCCCCCTGACCTGTAGTGCTGTTTGTTTATCCATCTAGATTTTTTTTTGGTGTGAGTTGCGGAGTTTTGGAGATATCGGCCAGAGAGATGTCTGTTTCCTCTCCAGTATAACTGAACTAAATGGCTCACGGCTTGTGGCCCAAAAAAAAAACAACAAAAAAAAAACAACAACACTTGAATAATTCAAAACCAGTGTCTCTTTCCAGAAATAATGACCCGGTTACTTAAGATAATCAGCAGACCTTGTGTGAGCGCTTTATACTACTCCTCTCTATCTGGTAGAAAAGAAAGTAGTTTTGGTAGATTTGATTGAAGAAAGGCCAGAGAAAAATATGTCATTTTGATTTTGTGGTGAATTGCCCCTTTAAGATGCATAGAATAGTGTAATGGTATTACAGTTTGAGTTACTGTAATGAAGAAACAATAAATTAGACTATAAAGCCAAATTCCTCAATTTTAAGACTGGTATATATGTTGTGCATTTTGTTATTTATTTAGAACATTACAA
>JAJHUR010132961.1:1503-35548 GCA_027495735.1 Lutjanus campechanus | reverse complement strand
CCCACCATGTACAGGTGGTCCCTTCCCCTCGGACAGCCTGAATCCGCCACTGCGCCAAACCCACCCAAGATCTCCTTTTACTTTTTGCGCACACGCCCATCATCTCCTCCCTTGCAGCTACCTTTCTCCAGGTCGGTGATCCTCTGGTGTAGAGACGTGAGGGTGGATTCCACTCTCCCACGCTGCTCGGTCTCGTTGCGGAGCCCGGGCTTCCCCTCCTCGATGCTGTTCACCCGGGACAACACCTGCTTCTCCAAGTCGTCGATTTTACTTTGGAGCAGGTCTTTGAGGCTGTTCGCCTGCACCGAGTTGTTACTCCTGCTGAATTGCTGTCAGGGGGGGAAAGAAGCATTTAGCTCAATGTAAAGAATGATTCTGATTACAGATGGACTTCTTTCCTGTCTTATTACAAAGCTGGACAAGCGACTTAATTTGTTTCTCTCGTATATGTGACATAACACATATTCTAATTTAAAGCAACTACAAGGAGTTTTAACTGGCTATGAAACAGTCTCAATTTACTACTGATGCCTCAATATGATCGCGACAAGTTAACGAGACCATACAGGAGAAGATCGGATATGTTTTTTTAATTATTCTTAATGCCTGCCACCAACGGGCCTGTTTACACTTTCCCAAGCAAAGTTAGTGCGTTAGGAGGATAACTATGTTTTTGACGGTTTATTGTGTGGTTATGACGGTGGAAACACGACTGATTTTGTCCACAGGAGCCTCCAAAATCAACACAGTATGAATGTTCCTTGCAGTAGCTTTAATATTGTCAGCTACCCATAATTAGACCCGAATCACCTCTTGTTAATTTTATTTTTTATTACAAAAGTGGTCGTAATTTGGTCGACGGAGCTTTGCGCAGAGCGCCCAAAGTGTTGAAAATGTCCCCCAGCAGCATCAGAAGCAGCCTACCTCCAGGTTTTCTAATCTCTGCTTCAGCGACTGTAAAGTCTGTGATAGTTGCGTCAAAGTGTCAGCGGGGCCCCTCGATACGTCCCCCATTGTGTTTTTGGTCCCAGCTTCTTTCCTCCTGCCCCCGGGCCGCGCGTCCCCGGGCTCGATGCCGCTCTGGCTCTCACACCGAGCCAACTTTGAGGTCAGTTCTCTGATAGTCTCTTTCTGGTTCATGATGGTCTCTTTCTGCTGCAACACCGTCTCCCGCAACTGCATGACGGTGGTCTTCAAGTCCTCCCCCGGCACACTGTTCTGCAACGTGGCCGCGCATATGTCCATATCCTTGGGTACGGACGTGCAAATGAACTGCGTCTGTCCGCCAAAGTCTTGAGACGAACTTTCCAAAAGCAGGCATGAAAATAGAAAAAGTCTCCAGCAGATCCCGTTCTTCCCGGCCCGCATGTCGGCGTCTGTACTGTACTGGGCTGCGATTTTTTTTTTTTTTTGTTCGGGTTGATGAGCCGCAGTGACTTCGCGCTCCTGTCCCGCTTGTTGTTGTAATCCGTCCGTGGAAAGTGCAGCCGTTTTTATACAGCCAGCCTGGTTCTGCGCAGAGCTGCTTCACTGCATCACGACCGGAGGGGAGGGAATCGCGCCGTCCCCGTTTAATCGGCTCCAGAAAGCAGCGTCACATTCAAGAGATGAAACCCATTTTGCTTTCAGGCTCCCACATGTTAAATCTTTCATCACTTCGACTATTTGTCATTTCTCGCTGTGTATTATTCATCTGGAAAACGCGCATTTGTACGCAGTGAAGAGAGGGGTTTGCTTGCGTGGCGGGGTGCCAAGAGAGCCAGCTGTGTTTGTTTTGTTGTGCGCGCACAGAAAACTCTCACTCACACACACACACGCACACACACACACGCACACACACACAGGAGGAGGATGCAGATCAGAAGTTGCAGCAATTTGTGGTCGGCAGAGTCCCTGCAGATTCAGCACCAAGGACAGCTCCGACCACATCACATTATCACAGAGCGCAGAGGAGCGGCTCGGCTGGAGATGCTGCTATAATTTCCAGCTGCTGATGCCTTTATTTTCTCTCTCTCTTACTTTGTCTCAACATATACACATGTTTCTCTCAGTCTTTGTTTCTCTCAGATTACACGTGTTTATTTCTCGTTTATTAAAACGCATAGCTTTATTCTTCAGGTCAAACTCTCGGCCCAGTCCTCCCCCACCCCCAACACCTCACACACCTTATTCCCACAGACCCCTCTCCTGCAGTGGCGATCTGCTCTCCACATCACTGCTCTAATCATCTCAATAATTCAGTCTCTCAAATGATAATCTGTCCCCAAGCCATTTGCCCCATCTATTATTCAGGAAGGACAATTTTATTATTTTTCGTTGCCCACTCGGCTCTTATTTATTCAGTCAATGTTGAAAATAAAATGAAAACATTCTGAATAAGTAATGAAAACATATCGGCTCTCAGATTAAAATCGATTCCTCCTGTGAGATGAACACAGGCGGACGTACACAGCATGAGAGACGAAGGTGTGCGAGTGACAAAAGGATCTTAGATGGAGGAGGTTAGGTCAGGGCATAATTACTGTCATCTATAGCGGGTCTCTAAAGCTAAATGGTTCATAACTGCAGGTGCAGATATTAACACTGAATGACTGATTCAATTGTTGTCGGGAGGAAGAGCTTCATTTCACTGCTGTAAAGCCTACAAAGAGCAGAATAAGACCTGGTGCAATATATTGTGTTACTGTAGGGATTTTATCACTGTGTGGAGATGATTTAGCGACTATATGGTGAGAGATTTAAAGGGACAGTTCACCCTAAATCAAAACTACATATTTTTCCTCATACCTGTAGTGCTATTTATCCATCTAGATTGTTTTGGTGTGAGTTGCAGTCTTAGAGATATCAGCCATAATAGTTCCTTTTAAAAAGTTGAAA
Source organism: Lutjanus campechanus (assembly GCA_027495735.1). Taxonomy (NCBI): domain Eukaryota; kingdom Metazoa; phylum Chordata; class Actinopteri; order Lutjaniformes; family Lutjanidae; genus Lutjanus; species Lutjanus campechanus. The sequence continues at coordinate 32,671 of JAJHUR010132961.1, read as the reverse complement.
AAACCTGTTCAAGGCGACTGCCTTCACTATATTTTTTGAGTTTTGAATCAAAGTCAAAAGGCGTGAAACAAACTCAACAAAGTTTTGCCAACCTATGATCTTTTGTTGAGATCATTTTCTTTTTACCTGAAGCTTTGAGTTTTAGACACCCGACAAATAAAAAAATAAAAAAAATGTATTTCAAAAGCTGTTCACAGTGAGCTGTGAAACAGGTTTGTCATTATTTTGGTGCCTGAAAATTAAATCTCTGCGTTTTGAAAATATCATGTTCACTTGCACCTCAATGAGTTTACTCAACAGCTTTTAAAATCTGTGGTTTTCTAAGACTCAAAGATTCGAGTTTATCTGAAGAAGAAGAATAAATGACCTCAACGAAACATTGTAAAACTTTTTTAGAACTTTAGAGTTTGAGGTGGGTTAAAGCTCCCCCAAAACTTGAAAGTCTGTTGAAGTAAGTTGCCATATTTATACAGCACCAGTCAAAACTTTAGACGCATCTTCTCATTTAGTGTTTTTTTTTGTCTTTATTTTTTATTATTTTTCTACATTGTAGATTAAGAGACACCAAAACTATATGTAGTAAGCAAAAAATGTGAAAACAAGGCAAGTTATGCTTACTTTAGATTTTTAAAAAAGCAACAACATTGTTGCACACTGTCTTCAGCACTTAAATCAAAGATTTAATAACATTGTTATTACTGTTATTAAATATTTGACTGCAAGTGCAGAAGACAGTGTGCAGGTGTCTTTTCGCTTTTTATTGTCGACCCACAGGCTTCTCCTGCGCACATGTCGACCTGTGTGTGCAAAAGTTTTTTGCTCTTTGATATTTTAGATTCTTCAAAGTGGCCACCTTTTGCTTTGATGACAGCTTTGTTGGTATGATCTGAATATTTGTTTTTACAAAAATAAAGAAAAAATGAGCAGCCGATATCTCTAAAACCTGCCAGCTCACGCCAAAATGATGAAAATATAGCGCTATACGCCAGACAAAAAATATGTATTACTGACTTTACTTTAAAGTAAATCCTGCTCTGAAGCATTTCCTTGTTTCATAGTAAAGATATTGTCTGTATGATGTTTTGTCACATAAGAGCTTTTTGACTTTGATAAGTCATTACATGATGTTGTAATCTTAAAGTACATTAGGCAAAGTAAAGAGTGTTATAACATGTGACATAACTTGTTTATTTGTTGTCTCTTGAACGTCTCCTGTGGATTATGGCTCATTTTAATGATGCAACAACATCTAAGAGGAATGAAAAGGGAGAGAGGTTTAGTGACTTCACTCTCTGTCCGTAATCCAAAGTTGATGGACTGTTTTTTGATTTATGAAAAACAAATATGAAGCTTACAGGTGTGAAAGTAATTTCATAAGAAAAGCTGGATTTTTTTTTTTTTTTAGGTGATGTAACTGTCCAGATTTGTGTAATCGTTGCTGCTGGTGGCGTGCTTATCTCAGAAAAAAACGGAATGATAGAAGTAAAATACGGGTCCAAGGTCAACACCAAGAAGCCGACGCTTTGTTTAAGCAGAGCCATCCGAGCCTTTTTTCGGTGACCATCCATCTGACAGAGGCATTCACAGAGAAGCAAACAGAGAACAGAGTGATGCTTTTAGCTGCATTGCATTTGGGTAAAATATAAACAGACAAAAAAACATGAAACTTTATTAGACGTTATGCAACATGGAGTCATGCACTCTGGTCCTGTTAGAGCACCCTAACTTGCAGAGCAAGAAATATGAGTAAACAACTCCTTCTCTCCATCATATCAACCATCTGGTAAGATTGTGCTGGTTATATAATTACACATTATAAACCACAGCGCTTTGCAATTATTTGCAAAGGACAGAATAGTAGTTTAAATGTTTTACATTTTCTGTTTGGGTTGAGTTTATCTTACTGTATGTACTGTATAATCAGGCAGAAAAACCTAGACATCCTCTACCCCTGTGGGACCAAAGTAGCATTGCAAAATGTCCAAAGTCTAGCTCTCATTATGAATTCATTATTCAGAGCTTCCCACACAAACAAGTCTCAGAGCCATATGCTTAAAGAAGAAAAGCCTTCACTCGTCTGCGCTCCTCAGAAACACACTGTACCTCTTCCCATCACCTCCACTACTCCCTGCGTTCCTCCCCTTCTCCGTCCTCTCCTCTCCTCCTACAAGCTGCTCAAGTAGCCTCTTAAAGCACACTGTTGCTCTGTAGCCTTACCCGTCTCTCAAATGATCATTTTCCTCCACAATGCCACGAGTTGGCCCTGTAAGCATATTGAGTTATGCTGAGATTTAAAAAAAAAGAAAAAGAAAAAAAGCATTGTAACAGCTGTTGAATTTATAATGTTGTTAGCCATGGTGTGCATGAAATAATAATAGGGTTTTGGAAGAAATGATTATTTGTTGTTCAAGTCATTCTGCTAGACATGACGGCGCAACAATTGGTGACACTGGAGATACTAATCTCACGCAAACAGCTGCCAGTAACTCTTATCGCCGTCCTACAGCCTCGCTCCTGTCTGTGCTGCCGAGCCGCCATCCACCTGTTGTTGCGAACAGTATCTCCTTAATAATGCATCCTAACGCCGTGGAAATGCTGCAGCACCAGGGATCAATAGTTGTAATTTCACATGTTGGCATCCTGCCTTGACTTGCTTTTCCTTCCCACCTCCTGCTGTAATGTGATGAAGACCATTAGGAGGGAAAAAAATTCAGTGGTTCTTATTAGTTTTGCATTAGGCATATACTATTTGCACCCAGGGTTGAATAGCTGATGTGGCTATTTACACCTAGGTGTATATAGCCTGGCATGGCAGAGACAAGCACCCAGGTGTCCACAGCCCACAATGCTACTTGTGGGCCAATGTGGGTATTTACATCTGCACGGCAGAGACAAACCGTGATCTTTCCCTAAATCTAACCAAGTAGTTTTGTTGCCAAACCCTAACCAAACTGTGACTGAAAACAGAAAATAATAAACTGTAAATAGGTAACACTATTATGTAACACTGTACCCACTTTACCCAGCTACAAATACTCATTCCTTCTACATTTTACAACAACAAAGTGTAGTGTAAATGTTTATCTGTCGACATCAGGGCTTGGTTACAGAAAGATTGAAATGTGTTTTGCTGAAACAGTGTTTCAAGAGTATCCAGCTTCCATATCAGGACATATTTACGAGTGCAACAGGATGGGCAGGCAGAACATAACGCTGAATGGAATATGTCATTTATTGTATGTAATAACCCAACATACCACACTGCTGCTGGCAAGCAAACCAATGGATCTTAGCTCCATGCTGCTAAAAGTTGAAGATGGTTGATTGGTGGGCAGCCTTCACTTTTGAAATAATTCACACACAAACACAACATTTTTTGAAAGTTTTGTTTGTCTATCCTGCACAATGGTGTGTACTGCATACCATTTCACTTTAGTCTGGTGAAAACAAGAGCCACAGTGCTGCGCTGGTCCATATTTGTAGTGCGTCTGTGGCAAACACTTCATCACACATTAGTTAATGATGCTCCTGAGTAAATGACGTGTGCCAATTTTGTCTGTAAATTGAAGCGAATCAGAGTCTTAGTGATGGTGGAAATAAAAAATGCGTCCCTTCCAAAAAAACACCCGCTTTTAGACTGGAGTTAGGTTTAACAGTCTGCCCACTTGAAAGACCTCCGGGAACAGAAGGTGTTTTAGCGCTAATAATTTACACAAATTTAGCCGACCTACCTTCTAATAACGAACAACAGGATATAATATAGTAATAAGCACGAACCGCAAAAGTGCAATCAATCTAGAGGCAGAGGCTCCACTCCACTCCGCACCCCATTTTTCATTTCATCTCAACTTTAATATCAGAAACAGTCAAGTGCTGTTTGCTCAGATTCTTTGCCCATGTCCAAAAAATCACTCCATTAATAAGAAACACTCAGTAGTTTGTAGTGAGCAGTACATTGAGTTTTTTTTAACACTTTATGAATCACTTTCATTTTGTGCCATCACCGACAGGTGTAATGTCACGCAAATTTCCCCTTTTGTATCTGTACAATGTAACACATTGCATTGTGGGATTGTTAGCAGACAGTATGGGCACAATGGTTTTGGCTCCATTATTAAAATTCCATACTTAAAATTTACAAAGGAATAAAATTAGGACATCGTCATGATCTGTATCTGTTTAAATGATCTGTCTTGGTATCTGTGTTCAGATAGAAGACTGGATGTGGGCGTGGTTTATTAAGGAATTTGCATTAAATTGAGCTGATTTTTTTTCTCAACCTAAATAGGAATTCTTTACAGTTATTAAAAATATTTTTCAATCGAAGGGAACCATCTTGAATTACTGCGTTTATGTTTCTAGCTGTGTTAATATTACTGCACTTTACAGTACTACGATATTATATGTATCATAATAATATTATAATATTGAAATTATGTACTTATGTAAAAATGTTCTTTGGATAAAAGTAAAAAGTAGTACACATAACATTACTGTCCTACATTTTGGAAATTATTTTTTCCCAATTCAGGTAGAAGAAATGTCCGTTTCCATCTTTTTTTATCTGAACTTTCACAAATAATGTAATAAGATTTTTGATGCATCTCTTTTATATAGTAAATATAATTTCAAACAGCCTCAGCCCTCTGTGGAAGAGCATACTGTAATTTGATATTTTCTGATTTAAATGATATTTCGTCATATTTTAGACTGTGTTTTTGTTCAGGCACAGCTCTTGAATGGCTGCTATGTGTCAAGTGAGATTAAGACAAGTTAGTCTCATTATGTTTAAGCACTGCTTTTAGAAAATTTTGTTGGCATTGATTTTTTTTTTCTCTCTCTCTCAAAGATCATAACGATAAAAAAATAAATGAAAATACTGCATCGTTTTAGAGAATCTGACAGTCACAGTTATTGACCTGGTCTCAACATTCAGACTTTTGTATGACAGTGTCTTTGACTGTACTTTCTCTCTCTTAGACAATTTCTATTTATTTTCTATTCTTCAGATTGATTTGACACATTGCCCCTGTCAGTTGTTTCATGTAACAGAACATAAACACAGTGAAGAAACAAGGTATACAGCACAGTTGTTTGACTGACATCCCAATAACTAAAGGCTGCAGTTTGTTGTCACTTTGCAACGCTCGCTCCGGCGTGTCCAAGTGACATTACACAGTGAAACCCAGCTGGTTACATCACAGTAATTAGATAATTAGCAGCACCCCTACAATGTAAAAATATTTACAGTATCTCTGAGGAAGCTAAAGGTCCCCAACAACTGATGTTTTGCATCTCAGTGCGTGGACACATGAAGTTTTTTCATCATTTTACTAACAAAAGCCTAATTAAGCTGCTTCTTTCTGCGGCAGGCCACGGCCATGCATGCCATTCCAGAGGAGGAAAACAGCTGCCATTTTGGGGTCACTGGAACTTTAGTATGCACTGGCTGGTTAGTGCGAGGAAAATGTCATGCAGTTGCCAGCATCATGTAAAAATATATCTGTATGTAGCCCAGAGAGACCAATTAAGACAAAGACATTCTTTTCCCGTAACTTCCCATCACTTGTCCCCTTTTTTTTTTTTAGTTATTTCCCTCCTGGTCTGCAGATGGAGTTTTTCATACTGTGATGATTGCTGTCCCTATGTTTTATTAAAGGTTGTGATTTAATTATTTTCCCTTCTGCATGAGCTGAGCGCCCATCTGAAATTGATACAATGCATCATCTGACATTGGGATCATTTTCTGTGCTGATGTGACAGTGTGCCTCTTCTGCTGAAGATGATGAGGAAATATGCAACAATGTACTGTATGCTTGGAAATTTTTTTCTTTTTTTTTTTTCTACCCATGTGTGTGTCAACTGGAAACAGAATCTCTAAATTTACTGCTGGGCATGGGCAGGGAGATTCTTATACAACTCACTCATTCGTCATCTAATTTTTTTTAATCTAATGTGCTGTCAGATGCATGCAAAGCACTCATACACTGTGTTCATGGCAAGCTTTATGATCCATATTTGTGTGTGAATATGCAAACTCTCCTCTTGCTGTGCGCTCACACCACCACTGATTGCCTTTGCTCTCTTGTGCAAGATTGGATTTAATAGATTATCAGTCTTTATGACTTTAATACTTTTCTTTGTTCGGTCTGTGTTTGCTTCTTTGTGGCTGTTTTCCTAAGTGGTTTCTACTCTTCTACCCCAACCACAGCCACTCTCTTACGGGAGCTTTTAAGCGGACTGTTTCAAATATAAGTTTTAATCGCATAAAAAAAATAGAATTACTGCTTGTAATTCTGTATGGTTCTGCCAAGTTGCAGATTACATAATCATATCATATGATTGTCTAGTCTCTGTCTTCACTCAGAGACTATTTTTACAGTGGAGGGCAGAGGACTGTTGGAGAGCTGAACATTATGATGTCACAGTGAAGGTGACCTTTGGATATAAAATGTCATCATTGCTTCATTTCATTGTGTTGGACATTTGTGTGAAATGTTGTCTTAATTAGCATATGAATTCTTGAGTTACGGCCAAAACTTGCCTTGTGAGGTCACAGTGACTTTGGCCTTTGTCAGATTTGCTTCTTGAGATATCACATTCACAGGAGCCAAAAGTGAAGAAATTCCTTCCAGGTGTTCCTGAGATATCACGTTCGTGGGAACGGGACAGGCTGGGTTGTAAATGCACCATGCAGAAAGTTGATAGCTGAGTCTCATTCCCAGGATCTGAAATACCAATGTTAAGGGTTGGCGTAACATCCTGAGCACAGCAAAATAATGAGAAAATAAGGAATAGCAGGCAGAAGACAGGGTCTCTGCAGATTAAAAACAGGCTCATTAGTTTAGTTTTAATGCATTTGTGGGGAGTTATTGATTAGTTTTATATGGCATCATTGTCCATCACCTCCCCAACATGAAGACTGATTGTTTCAACCTGAATGGATAGCACAATAACACATGAAAATTTGATTCTTTGGTGTATCCATCAGTGCAGATCACACTCAACAGATGTTACAAGATGAAACAAACTAAAGAGTGACACTCTTACACTTTAGGGGGCTACTTTTTACTTTTCATACTTCATAATACAATACTCACCTTTACTTTAGCAAAGACATTGAATCAGTACTTCTACTTTTACCTTTTTAGTCTTTTTTAAACAAATATCCGCTCTTCTACTCGAGTACAGAATCTCTGTACTTTTGCCACCTCTGCTGGTTTTTCCACATTCTTCAACGAGAACAAAATTCTTAACGTCTTTTTCTTCTTGTATTCTCTTTGTTGTAAAGTTTGGAGAAGCCAGTCAGAATCGACAATAATGCTGTCAAGTAACATTAAAGAATGATGTGAGTGAAGTGTAACTGAAGTGCACATGTGTTGTATTATGACTGTCATGAAAGCCTCAGTCTAAAAACTTAGCCAAGGAGACGGGGACAAACTTAAGGTGGTTTATGAAACCAATGAATATAGGATATCATGGTATCTGCTGCTTTGATCTTGTCCACTCTATTTTTTGAATCTGTCTCCAAACTGTATTGAGGTAAAGTAATGAACATATAATGGCTACATGGATGGGTCAGGTTAAATACCTTTACTGTACATGTTTATAATATCCCACTTAGGCAAACTTAGCACTGCTGCAGATGCTCAGCACATGCTGAGGCAGCCGTACGTTGTTTTAATGTTTGTGACATTTGGTGTACAAGATCATTTTTGGAGAATTTGTGCCCGATTCATTTAGAGTTTAGGTGCAAAGGATTTGCTCTGTGGTTTCATTTTTGCTTTGATTGCCATTCAAAGCTGATCAGTGATGCAAGCTGGTATTCCACCTCATATCACCCACTGGGGTTGTAAGTTGTAAGCTCTTTCCTTAATCGATCATTGGTAAAACAAATAATTGGGAATATATGTGTTTTTCTCCTCAATCAAAGCTCTATTTCTACAGCATATTGCATATTTATGACTGACATAAAGGCCAACATATTAAAAACTTATACTTGTATATCAGATAACAGGTGACGCACAATCATAAAAATTATTTCTGTTATATTTCAGATCTTTATTTGTAGATTGATTGAATTTGACTTGATCGATCAAATTCTTAACAACCAATTAATCAATCATCGACCCTTGTCACTCCATTCCTAACTTTCCTTTTCCATAGTGACATTTTTATTATTTCAACTACCTACCACAGATGTGTACATCACTATAAGCCTTTAGAAAATAAGATACGGATTCCTATTATCCATCAGGATCTAGTAGAAGTTGGTTTCTACAGCACATTGCCATTGCTATTGTATTTTACTGTTTGGTATGAATGCGAACGGTACAGTAGTCTTTCAGCACCTGAAGGGATGTTACATTATGAATTAGGCATCAGAAATTCTCAGGATCACATCACAGACGGCTTTGTGGATTTGATTTCAATCTCGGCTCCGATTCCTTCAGCGCTGTTGAAGGCTACAAACACTGATTTAGAGCAATAAATGTGAGCAACACAGACAGTTCTGGCTGCTTTCCTACAGGAGAACTTGCTTCAGGTAACAGATTGCGTGACGGTTTTTACAGCAATTTGACAGATGAGGCCCTGCTAAACCATAAACTGTGAATTATTATTAAACACACCCCAAATCCAAGTGAGTGCAGCCTTTCAAAACCTCCATAAAGCACGATCATGATTTATACATTTTCCCTTTCGATCCTGATAATCCACAATTGGTTTTCTGTTTTGCATGCAAAGTAACAGATGTAGTGAAGGTCTGACTTAATGTACAAATTGTATGTAAATGTGATAAAATACCATGGAGATTTAGATTTCTCTGCTCACCTTTAGTCAATGTTTACTTCTCTTCCTGACACTGTTTTATAAAAGCCACATTATTTACCAGCCCCGTGTGTTATGATGGTATATGACTTATGGAAATGTTTATTCCATATGTTTGTGGCGTGTGTCCATGGTATTGCGCGGCTAGCCAGGCGTGAGTAGTGTGTAGGTGGGAGCCTCATGCTTGTGCACCACTCAACTGTCACTAAAGCTGTGGAAGCATGACGTGCTGTCAAGAGATGCAGTCTAATGAAGGGATGTACTGTGCTGAGCAACACAAAAGGAGTATGACTGACTTGCTCAAGGCCCCTGTCTGGCACCTTCCCTCTGCAGGAGAGACTTTAAGACATTGCGCTGGATCACGCCTAGCAAGAGAAAAAGAAGCAAAGGTTGCTGAAGAAAAAGTTATACCTGACTAACTTATTAAGATTCCATCCCACCCACACAGCGTTAGCAGAGGGAGAATTCCTACCTGTTTTACCGATCAACAGCAATTACAAAAGTTATGAAGACGACTTAAGGATTCATTGAAATGCTGCTGCTTTCTGTTTCAGCTGTTTATGTGTCTTCAAGATAAAGCTGTTGTTTCAAATATAGTAACGCTAACATTCTGCTAATTAGTCCAGGTTCTATGTGAAAAGATACAGCGCCATATTTTCCTAATCCTAAGTAGTTTTGGTGCCTTAACCTAACCTAGAAAACTGAAAATCATAAGACTTTCACAAAACCCTTGAGATATGTCAAAGTCTAAAAATAATGGGTCAACAATAAGTTTCCCCTGCGAGCTGAAGCCCAGTGTCGTGGATGGAGGCCCTGTCCTTAATCCATTCATTCACCACAACCTGCTCCTGAGGAGGAATCTGTCACTCTTTATGTCACATGACTTCCTAAAAGCTTTTCTTAAGGGTTTTCTGGGTAGAAAGTCCCAAAGGCTAACTTCTCTCGTGTACCACCAGACCACAGTCCAGACCAAACTGACAAAATCTTGGTCTTATTGAAAGAGGTGGTAGCTGAACCATGGTGTGGTTCATTTCTAGTGTGTAGTTTGTTTGTTTTTTTTTTAATTGTTCGGACTTTCGGACCAGTTACATAAAGGTCTGGCAGGCTATCATCAGAACTGGAAGAAAGAAAAACAAGGCGACAAAGTAAAATAAGCAGCAGTAGCACATTTTGTACTTTAGAAAGCGTCAGTTGGAGAAAAAAAACTCACAATTCTGGCGCTTATTTTCCAGGACGGTGAAAGAGAGAGGAATTAAACTGAACTGACAACAATGGCAGGATGTAGGTATGTCATGTACTGTACAGCTCTGTATTGCGCTTGCATAATGGCAGATATGATGTGTACAATGTAAGAGAAACACGAACCTTGTTTCAAACTTTCTGGTGTGAAAAGGCCCCAAAAGTATCCCTGTGGAGTTTTTGACCACCAGTAACACAGTGAGTGTGTCACATTTCATTTGCGTTATTCACAAACTTGCGGCTGCCACGATATATTTGTTCTTCCACTGATCAACAGTTGGTGACAGCAATTTGCGAAGAGGTGCAGCAGTTTGTCTGAAAATGTAGTGAAGAAGAAGAGTAGTGAGCCGGCAAACATGGATGTAAACAACGTGGAATTCAAATGCCTCCAAAAATCAGCTTTGCAAATGATTCATGAGGAAGGAAACACATTCAGCATTTGTTAGACCCTGGGGATACACAGAGTTTGAATACTGACAGGTGTTTTTTTTTTTTGTTGTTCTTTTTGTTTTTGAAGTAATATTCATACATAACTTTGGTCAGTGGTGCACCGGCCATCTGGCATACTGGGACAAATCCTGGTGGGCCGTCAAAAAGTCCAGAAAGTTTTTCCCATGCACCTCAGCTAAACAAAAAGTACAGTAAGTGTGGACACTATGATAACCAATCGATTGCTTTTGAATTATTTTACTGGGAGGAGTCAACAGCCAAATACAGGGAGCACATCCTTTTATTATTTTCTTTTCCTTTCTTTTCCCTTTCATCAGCATGATTACCAAACAATCGTTTATCTAATTATTTTGATGATTTGCTGATGAATTATGAATGATTCTTTAATTAAATTTCGATCGTTCAGTTAACTAAACCTTTCCCTAATGCAGTGGTTCCCAAACTTGGAGGGGTGGGCTCCACTGCGGGGTTGCAAAACCACTGCAGTGGGGGGGTATGGATGACCAGGGCAGAAACATAGAGTGAATCAAAGTGAATGATTATGATTTATGTAGGGGGAAAAACAAACAGCGGGTTGCTGACATGATCATGGTGACCTTTATTTCACTAAAAGCAAATAAGTCCAGAGCTGAATTTCTTTCCCAGTACACCACTGAGTTCATTAGTTTCCATGTACCCCCCACAAGGCAAGATTAAAGGTTTCCTGTGGCATTTTTGACCATGAGTAGCATGAGGACGGACATGCGTGTGGGTGTTCAGATTCATATCTTGCCTTTAGTTTCATGCTGATGCTGGTGGCAATATTGCAACAAGAAACATTTCATTTTGAAGGTCTCAAATTTCATGCTAATTAAATTATAATTAGCCTGTAACATATTTAAAATTTCTGTGAAATGACCTCCAAATTAACTCAACATCTACACCAAGGTTTCTATGCATGATACGGAGATCAGAGCAGTACTGATACCAATTTCTTAACATAGAGACCTGATTTATATCTAATAGTTACTTCAGGGCAGCAGGGGATAAATTGTAACTGCTTACCTTATATGTAACTTCCACATAAAAAGCATGTAACTGAATTGTTAGAGCTTAATTTCTACCACCAGCTAGTAACTTAGGTAAGCAGTTACCTATTCATCCCCTGTGCCCTTAAGTCAATGTCTGATATAAATGAGGTCTCTGTGTTAAGTAAATTACATCACTACTGATCTCTATAAGATATATATAAATTTTAGGGTAATTATAATTTGGGGGTAATTTCATAGAAATTTCAAATATGGTCGCTGTTGGGCAGAAACCTTGTAGAGCATGAAAAAAACAGTTATTTAAAAACGTAATTCAATGCAGCTTTGTCAAAGTTTGTTAGTATCTCTTTTTAATACTTTGCAAGCGTTAATACTTCATAGCTGATTACTATCTACTCACCCTTAAATTAGAGAGCTGTTAAAAGTGTTACCAAATTTAGCAATGTGCCCAAAAAAAGGCAAAAGGCAGTCAAGAATAATCTTGCTAGCGAGAACACAAGGATGTAAACCTTGGTTTCCAAAGATCTGCTTCTTGAAGTGTTTTATGAGGAAGAAAACACATTTCTCAGACATAAAGGATAGACACTTTGGGGAGAAAAACTGAATGTACTTACAACTTTAAATACCAGAAGAGACAACAACATTATCTGCAGGAAGTCTATCTAGTCTTTCATGCAGACTCCTCCATATATTATCTATGGGTAACAGGTTGAGTCGGTACAAAAATAGCTCACATATATTGCAGCATGGTGGTATAAACGGCTGGCGGCAAGAAGCCTGCACGCTATGATCAGACACATGCACATAGTCACGTACTGTGCTCTCTGACCAGATCACTCCTGATTTAGTGATATACCAGAGATGCAGTTCAGCATTCAAATCATTTACCAAAAAGTAGAAAAAGTTGCCATCTGAGACCACTTGTCCTGGTACAACTGAATGTAGACAATAAAGTTGAAACATGCAGTTTATCTAAAGCCATCGGATCCTCTTTATGTTCTCGTTCAGGTCAGATGCGGTCACATTCAGCTGACATGTGGCTGCATTTGATTACTTCCCGTCAGTCCATATCCATAAGCATTGTGAGCATTAAAGGCTTCCATGTGAGGTCCAGCAGGCACGCCACGGACGAGACTGTCTGGCCTTGAACTGAATTACAGTATAAGCACGGGGATATAACTGTGATGTAATGCGGGAGAGGATAATCTGAGGCCATGGAAGTAAAGATGTATTGATCTTTCAGTACATCAAGGTCACTTCCTCTTTCCATGTTTTTCTGTCTACTGTGTGTGTGTGTGTGTGTGTGAATGGACATACATTACTCATGTTGTGTGGACATAAATCTGTTCACACACTCACATTGTGGGGACTCGCCTTCCTTATGGGGACAAAATGCCAGTCCCCATAACGTAAATCAATAAATTTTGGGGTGAATACTTGGGTGTTATGGTTAGGGTAAGCTTAGGTTTAGGTTAAGGTTAGGGTAGAATTTAGGATTAGGGTAAGGTTAGAGTTAGGTAAGTAGTTGTTATAGATAGTCCCCATAATATAAAACATAAAATTTTAGGGTGAAGACTTGGATTAGGGTTAGATTAAAGCAAGGGTTAGGGTTTGGCAAGGAGGGCTGTGTATTGGCAAGAATCTGGTGATATAATATGTATCACAATACAGGGCTTATGATATTCCATATATTGGGATATATTGTGATACTGCAAGCAAGTTTTTTCATCTAATTTTTGGACTGTCATAGTATAAAGAACACCGTATTCATAAAATCTGAGTATAAAAGTTTACTGTTTTATGCAATCAGAACAGCGAAGTTAGAAAACAACACTGCTATCTAGTGGTCGGGGGTTTGAACGCAACGCAAAATGAACCAATGCAATGAACCTTTCATGTATCACCATTTCACGATACAGTGTTTTTTAAAATCAGTACAGTATGTAAAACATAATATTGTAGCACTCAAGTGTATAGATATTTTCTTACACCCCTATAGCAAGTAGTTGCTATGGGTTGGGTTTACACACTCACATTGTGGGGACCCGCCTGCCTTATGAGGACAAAAGTCAAGTCCCCATGATGTAATCAATAAATATTAGGATGACGACTTTAGGGTTTAGGGGTTAACAAGTTGTTCTTATGGGTGTTGTTGGGCTAAGTCTCCAGGAAATGAATGGAAGTCAATGTAATGTCCTCTGAAGTGATGGACATCCCACTGTATATGTGTGTGTGTGTGTGTGTGTGTGTGTGTGTGTGTGTGTGTGTGTGTGTGTGTGTGTGTGTGTGTGGAACAGCTCAGGGAAGATATGGTGCAGTACACACACCAGGGACTTAGTGTCTTTGTCGACTCTGGGACAGCTGAGGATATCACGACTTAAAATTACAGTCACACTTGTGCTTCTGATGCGCTGTACAGTCACTGTGAGACACATACTGTACTGTTTTTTTTCTGGAGAAATAAGACGACAGGCACAATGTTGTCCCCGGAAAAAAAAGGAAAAAAATTAAGGGTGGCAAGAAAACAAAGTTGTTGCTGAGTTAAACTTTTAAGCCTCTAAAAGTCAGAAATTAAATGAATCACACCTTATTGCTTGGAGATGATGCTGATCGCCAACTTGTTATTTGATTTTTTATTTTTTATTTAAGTCCCAAGATGATGCATAAATCAGTGCTTCACAGCCTCTCCCACATCTTTGCTCTGTGAACTCTGTAACCCAGCAAGCTTGCGCGGATGTGTGTGTGCGTGTGTTGAAAAAAGACCAGGATCAGTGCCTCCACATGAAGGCTCCCTCTCCGAGCCTCTGCCAGAGAAGAGCCAGCCTTGCATCTGTGTGGAATAATAAAATTGTGTCAAAAAGTGCAGGCAAATATTTCTGTACTCCGCTCCGCTCTCTGTGGGAAACGGAGCTCAGACAACTGCCGCAATCTCTCTTTTTTCTTCCTCTCAGCCTGTCTCCTTCATGCTTCCTCTGTTTTGTGGTCTGTCTGCCCAGATTTAAATCTGATATTGTACTAAGTGCGGTCTCGTCCCCGTTTATTGCTCCATTTTGTCTTGTTAATGCAACGACCACTCCCCACAGAAAACCGCTATCGCTGCACACACCTCTGCCAGGTCTTCACTCAGGCTACAACCACAGAGCCCCCACTTGCACAGCAACATCAATAATACAACTGTAGCACCCCACCACCATCACTTGGGTCTAAAAATAGACCTCCTTTTTTGTTTAATATTTCATCTAGCCCTTCTATCTCTCTATCTCTTTCTCTTCCCCCTTTTCTCTATTCATTGTCTTTAAATAGGTGATGAGGAAAGATGTCAACAGATGAGTCTACGCTTCCACCTTCCCACTTACTTCCCATCAAGTATTCTGTCTTCCCCCAAACCCACAAACCCCATTTCTTCAAAACGCCGTCTATGCTGCCAAGTGGTAGCTCTCCTCAGGCCGTACAGTATGTCTCAGGGTGGATCTTTGTACTTTGTGGATGAGTACAGGCCTGGGGAAAAAGTGTTACCACATCTGAGATACAGCCTTTAAGACGATCAAACTGGTTGAACTCTCCAGCTCGGAATACCTCCTTGATCACTCAGTTCTGTATTTTATCTTTTTTTATTGTATTAAACCAAGGCGGTACCTGTAAGAGTACGCTTTTTTTTTCAGTATGATGCACACGGCATGGCTTTATGGTCGGTAATTTCAGTGTGTCGACCTACCTCTGGTGCAGACCCAACTATTAGATGGATTGTCATGAAATGTGGTCCAGATATTCATGGTGCTGAGAGATGAATCCTAATGATTTTGATGATCCTGTGACCTTTAATCTAGCACCACCAGGGTTTCAAAGTTACATCTCAATATCAACTATATGTATTGCCAAAAAATTTCTGTACTGATAAACAGGGTCTCGGACGATGTATCCTAATGCTTGAGATACTTCTGGGGCTTTTGTATTGACATAAATCAGACCACATTGATTTAAATTTCTATTACCACTTTTAATGTGCTAAGTCGTGCTGAGTCGCGCCTGAGATTAACCATTTCCAGAGCAGGGCCAGAGCGAGCCCGATCAGCCTCCAAGTGGCTGCGGTGAATTTGTCCAGTAGTCCACCTAAAACTGGCTTGAATTAATGACATTCTAGTCAGCCTCAGCTGTGCTTTGTCTTTAATACCAAGTCGAAAACATTATCATGCTAACACGCTAAACTAAGACTGTGAACATTATATCTGCTTGGAATCAGTATGTTAGCATTATCACTGTGAGCATGTGAGCGTGCTGTGTTAAAATACAGCCTCACAGAGCTGCTAGCATGTCTGTGGACTCTTAAATCTTGTTTCAATACCAGATCAAAAACTAGAAAATCTTTTCAGAATTACAAATAAGTCCCGTAGGCAACAGCGAGACGGCAGTAGGAGTGCGCAGGGAATAACAGCAGGGAAATAAGATTGCTTAAATTTAATTTGTATTTTGTTAACCGTGACGTTTTGTTTTATCTGCTGCTGGATTTAAATATCTTTGTATGATACGAGAGTCCCGGTAGAAAAAAAAAACACTGTATAAACCCCTGTCGATGTCTTTCCCTCCGGCCTGTTCCATTCAATACAGCTGCCTTTATAAAGATAGTGCTCGGATTGTTTGTCAAAAAGTAGAAAAAGTTCTAAGAAAGTTTTGTAAAACCAGATGACACCATTTACCATAATCAGTGTGTGTGAGTTTTAATCCGTCGTCAGCGAGGCAGATTCAAGCAGAAGGAGATGCTTACCGAGTTTACCATGTGTGTGTGTATGTGCTCAAACCACAGTCAATCGTGCATCACACGCAGTCTCCACATTTTTTATAAACAATTATCTTCCCGCTGAGTCTCACGTTGGAAGTGATTTCAGAGGTGGTTGAGTGCACCTTACCCGCTGCTGCTGCTGCTGCGTGTGTGTGTTTGGTTTTCGCTTTGTGCCTGATTGTTGTGGTTCATGCTGCTGAAGTCTTCTGACCCTGCCTCACACTGACTGCGAGGAAGCAGGAGAGGAACACTCTGCTGAGAGTTGACTTAGTGTTTGTTATATAATGCATCCTAATGGGGCGCATAGGTACCTGCTGATGGGCAGATAGTGCTGATGCTGGATTCGGCCCTGCTTACCCACCACTGCTTTCGTTTGTAATTTACGTCTCTTCATCTCTGCAAGTTTTTATCTAATAAGCTGATTTTGCACTAATAAAAAGTAATTAAAACAGCTGGGGGAAAAAAAAACTATTTGAAGACAGAAATCATAAAATTTCAGTGACATTTAATTTGTTTTTGTTCTCTTTTCTTTTTCAACACAGTGAAGAATGGCAGTGACTGCCTTTACCCTCTGCATGTTGATTATTTTAGTAACATTATAGTTTAGCTCCCTCTTTGCTCATTATTCATGTCTTTTTAGCTCTTTGCTCCGATGCATTAACTTCAAACAATAGTAAACAATGGATTAATTCTCATTGTTTTAGCCTCATAAATCATTCCAGGTTATTGTCTTAAGATGTTTGCAAACACATTTTCACAGGCACAGTGTAATGAGGTGTGCAAATTGGTTTTGGCAGGCAGGATTACGGTAGTGTTTGTACAAGGCCACTGTATCAGCACAGGGTTTACCTGAACAACATCTTAATGTGATGATGATGGAGTTTGTTTTACTATCAAATAAGGGTTAGGTCATGTTTACAATGGAACACTTTAATGGATCCTAAATTAGGCCGCGACACAAAGTACAAACCCCTGTTCCTGAAAAGCTGGGACACTATAAAAATGGAATGCAATGATTTGCAAATCTATTTCAACTTGTATCTGCTTGAAAACAGTACAAAGAGAAGATCAAATTCAAACAGATAAACTTAATTGTTTTTTGTAAATGTACACTCATTCTGAATTTGATGTCCCCCCAAAGAGGGTGGGACAGGAGCAAAGAACACCAGTTTGGAGCAGGTAGACAGGAGTATTGGTAGTATAAATGTATAATATGATAGTATAAAGATTGAGTATTAAATAGGCATCCTCGAAAGACTTGGTTGTTCACGAGCAAGGATAAGTTGAGGTTCACCACACTGTAAAAAGACTACATAAGCATATTGTCCAACAGTTTAACTCCGTGCCTGCCAGTGTTTTTTAATAAAGTCAGCCAGCCAGCGCCAACATTTTTGACAAAATTCACTGCTTTGTCACCACCCACAGAATATTCAGTTCCATCAATATGTTAATATGGGATATGTCAAAAGAAAGAACAGATCTTCTAGTTTCAGACACAAAAAACGGTTTGTTTTAGCCCCATTCATTCTTTTTTTATTTATTTTTTTTTATATATAAGCACTTGAATGTCGGTTGGTTGCATCAAAAAAAAAAATCCTCTTTTCACACTAAAAATGGAGAAAACATCACTGTCACCTGTGTGGTTAACATCAGGTGTGTGTGTCCCCCTCCCCCCTGAAACACTGTCAGAGAGGCCCGGGGGCTGGAGCGTTGTCTGCCCTGGCTGCGGCATGGGTCCCAGGGGCTGCGGTGTGAGCAGCCTCACTGTGTCCTGGCTGCTGTGGAGGTCTGGGGACTGCAGTGCAAGCAGCCCTGCTCTGTTCCCCGGCTCTGTGGCCAGGTCACAATGCTCTTTGACCCTCTGATCAGCAGCTGAGCACAGATGTCTTCACGCTAGATAACACCATCTTCTTCTTCTGCAACTGCTCATGCCAGTGATTCCCTTCTTCTTCAAGTGACAATTTTTTGTCAGCTGATGCATCACAGCATCCCCTATGCCTGAACACCTTGTCCTCCGGCTGAATAAGAAAAAGACCATACAGATTGTTACCAGCTGCAAAGTTCAAAAGTCAGTATCTGTGATGGTATGGAGATGTGTTTGCGCTCATGGCATGGGTAACTTGCACATCTGTGAAGGCTCCATTAATGCTGGAAGGTACATCCAGGTTTTGGAGCAACATATGCTACATATGATGTCTTCAAGGACGTCCCTGATTATTATGCCAGGGCACATGCTGCACGCGTTCAGTTGAGTTTTAACATTAAATATCTTGTATTTCTACTGTATTCATTTGAATATAGGCTGAAAAGAATTTACAAATCAGTGCATTAATTTTCTTTTAGTTTAACACAGCATCCCAACGGTTTTGCGGTTGAAGTTTGTTCATAGTGAAATTTAGCAGTTATGTAAATCAGTTTGTGTAAACAAAAATGTGCAACATTGCTGTGTAATTCTTGACATCAAGCACAGCATCCTTGATGAGAAATATCCAAGTTTGTTTTTGTGCTAAAAACGCTCTTTTTAACATAAGACTTTATGAAAATTAAGCTTCTCTGCTGGATCATTAGAAGTTATTCACTTCTAAAGTGTAAATATAGCCGATGCAACTGCAGATTCGTGATGCCAGTGGGGACTTTTCAGAAGCGCTGGATCCAGTAACCGTCTACCTACTTTAAAATCAATCACAGCATAAAGCCCTCTGTTCTCAGAAAACTGAACTTCTCACACAAGCCTTCTTTTTTCTCACTAACCTCAGAGAGATTTGTCTGTTAGTGGGTGAAAAGTTTGAACACAGTATCTGTAGGAGAATATATATTGTCTGTTGAAGTACTCAACTTTTGAAACAGTTTGTACAGTAACTGAACTGATGTTAATGAATAGATGTACCCACTCACAAATTTACCATGATTCCACGCTCTCCTGTGTACTGTGTCGTAGGTAGAAGAGTGGGCGAAGGCGTGCTTTCCCTTCATATCCCATCACATCAGCAACGCCTTTTTATGTTTGTTTGTTTTTTATCCCAGCAGTCAGTTGTAAATAACTGATTCATGTACAGTGAATTCTTTTAGATGCCTCTAAGCTCTGGAGCAAAAACATCCAAGTAGAACAAGTTGAATTCATTTGCGGTTTACACAGTTCAGTGAATACGGAGTATTAGATGCTTGTCACGTTTCTTTATCTCTTTATGGGCAGTAAGTAGAGAACACAAAGATAAAACAAACTGAATAAAATAATACAAAATTATTTTGATTAATTTTTAACCCTTTCTCTGCTAGTTTACAACAGAAAATATACTAAGGAACATATTTAGCCACACTATTATTGTGGTTTTAAGGATTGCAGAGTTGGTCAGTTCATCTGCCACTTTGGTCACCTACATCACCATGAGGTTAATATTTTTTGTTTTAAGTTAAATAGTTTGGATGGAATGCCCTGAAATTTCACATTGGTGACATACCAAATGGAAACGCCCAGCTGTTAGCAAAGAGCAGTCATGTAGGTTCCAGTCTGATTTCATCCAAGATATTTTTTTTTAAAAACAGAAACCGACAATGGCAGCGGATATGTGTATGTTGTTAATTATAAAATATGGTTACTTTAAAAAGTTATACTTTCGTTTCTGCTCTCTAAAAAATGTTTGCTGACTGAAGGACTATGCAGGAAGTGTTTGCTTTTTCAATATTTCACCCTTACGACCGTTTGTCCCTAACCTTAACCAGTATGATTTAGTAGTAAACAACAACCTACCTATCCTGCAACCTGCAAAAACGGAACTCTTCCGAGGCTGAAAAAAACAGTGATCATAAACCAGGCAGTAAATATATAGCAAAAGCAGTTTAGTGGTATATAAATGTATATTTATCAGACAGGATTGGTGTGGAATCTCCCTCCCCTTAATTATTATGGAATCCTGTTGTCCACTCTGTGTCATAGTTTTTTTGAGAGCGGGTTGAGCGACACAAAGAAAGTGAGGGGCAGCAGAATTTGACACAGGACAACCATCGTCAACTGGGACCAGGACACACATTTCTTCAGTGATCGATGGAGACAACAGCGGTAATGGCCTTAACAGCCGAGCATGGAGGGTGATCAGTGACCATCGATCCGAGTAGCCGGGGAGCCAGTGTATGTCAGAGTTAAAGGTGATGTTACACCGATTTCTAGAGCCTGTGTGGTAAGGGAGTGAACCAAGTATTACACTAGGTCAGCCAGTGCTCTCTCATTGCTGGACACCCTCAATTATTTACTACCTCCTCTTTCCTCCACCTTCCCCCATCTTTCCATCCCCCCTTCAGTCAGTCAATATACAGTATGTCTGTCAGCTTCCAACTCTCGTTTTCTCTTCTCCACCCCATGTTCAGTCAACTTGGGTCAAGTATCAGGGGTTTGATGTTTCTGCTTTTAGATGTTAATTCAGTTTCCCACTGTTGGCATAATTTGCCGCAGCAGTGAGCCCATGTAAACACACGAGCGAGATTCCATTAGTATGCTGCCTCCTTAGCAGGCATGTTATTTTAAGCTTGCTTTGTACATTTTCTCAACAAGGACTTCAGCTACATCAGGAGTTCAGAGAGACGCTCGCTGACTGTTTGTAGCTACACGGATGGAATTTCATCACTGAAAGTTCTTGGATGTTTATGCTTAGGCGAATGCTAAAAGCCTGTACTCTCCCAGAAGATTTCGCAGGGCATTGCCATATTCTCCGGCTTGCAAACGGCCTGCGGATACTCTACACGCACATGAAACAGTGCCTCTATATTTACTCTTTAAAAGCCCTGTTCCTTGTGCTTTCAGGATGCTTTTGGAATAGCTGAAGACCAGGCAACACGGCATCCTCTTTAAAGTGGATACTCCTGAACATTGTTCAGAAATGGTCCCTTGTCATTGTGCAATATCGGCATACCCAAAGGATCTTGTTTTTAAATGTCTTCCTGTCCCGTTTGATAATAGCAACAATTACTAACACGCTCTAACAATCAGAGCTGGGCCGTGTTCTAAGAGGGTACAAAAACATGCATTGCACCATCATTTCAATATTTTGCACCCTCAATTCAAATTGAAATAATGAAGGTTAAGTGCAAGCTGGTAGGTCAGGCATCCATGGTGTCAGCAGCTGTCCATGTATGCGTCCGTTTGGGAGTATATTCAGGGTGCAGGAGCTGTGCATCTCCAGCGCAATGTGCAGAAGGTCTGGGTGAAGGTGGATAAAGATCAGCGGGGTATTGTGATTATTAAATTCTCTCTCAACCGGTCACATCAACAGCTGCGCCAGTCACAAGTAAACGTGTTAACAAGCAAACAGAAAGCTCAGAAACCTCAGCAAATGTCTGGATGGTGCAGAGCATCACGACACGGACACACATCATCACAAATCTGCGCCCAAACACAGTTGGAGTATGGTTTTCTATGAGGTAGTTAAAATAATCCACATTCTTTAGTGATTCATGTTACACAACGGTGTTTGCACTGCGAATTACTTTTGCTTAAAAAGGAAGATGGAAAAGAGTCTGTGATGAGCCCCTGTAACCTGATGTCTCTTTCACAAAAAAGCATAAGAAATTTTAAACGGAGCAGTCTGGTATGTGCAGAGGTCTGTATGGTTATACTGCAGCAGCCTTGTGTTGTTTTCAGGTGTTTTGATGAAGGTAAACACAATGAGGCTGCGTTATTTGAGAATTTATGGAGGCTGAAGATGTATTAACACATAATTGGTGCTGCACTGACTCATAAAGTAAACCGTTGTTGAAAAGGAAATGAATGGCATGCTGTATTCACTTTAGACTCGAACTTTTTCCAGTTGTGTTTCAGCATAATCTGTTCATCAGGGACCACATTCAGACCTGTAACAACTACTATTTATTATTGCTGTTGCCGGCCCAAACTAGATACTAGTGCTCCCCCCACTAATTTCAGATGCACCGCAAGTCATGTTGTTCTGGAAATTGGCCTGTTCAGAGCCTGAATTATGTAAACCCATCAAGTGGGAAATGGGAGAATAGGTATTCCATGTGCTGGCTCTCGTAAAAACTCAATGTTTTTATAGTATTCTTCAGCAGAGCTAATTTGATATAGCTCTCTGCACCAAATACTTTATTCTACACTGCTAGAGTCTATTTGATGTCACATTGCCTTTTTTAAGACAGTCTGTCTATTGAACTCGAGTATTTGAACATTGTGCAGGAATACAGACGGCCTCTGAGGCCCGGCCGCCTGCCTACACTGGAGACACACCTCAGAGCTCAGCAGCTGTCAATTCAAACTCAATGTGCCTCACAGGTGCCAGCTTCACTCTGCCTCTTCTAAGCCTTTGTGCATTGATCAAAGCAAACCGCCTGCCTGGGATTCAAAATGCAGCACTGCACATTTCTGCAAAGTCAAACTGACCAGTCTCTCAACTTACTGAAGGTTCAATATTGTCAGAGGGCTGAGCTGACACTACAAACCCCGCAGCGGGAGTACACGTGGGAGCGTACAGTATGTACAGGACTGTGTGAGCACGCATGTCAGTGTGTGAGTGACTGAAGCATGTGATGGTGTGAGCTGGTCAAGGAGCAGTGTTGCAGCAAAATGAACACCACTTAGTGTGCCATCAGCAGCACGCACAGCAGGGGTCTAAGTCGCACTTGCCAACCCTCCTGATTTTCCCAGGGGACTCACGCTTTTCATTGCTTTTTCCTGGTTTCCTCCCAGGTTGTCAATTCTCCCATATTTCTTCACGATCTGTGACAGATGACACATTTCTGGTGCTTTACAGCGTGTGTAAGCCCTGGACAATAATACAGCTACACCATCATTGGTGATGCAAAAGAGAGCTGCTGGCACCCACAGCATGGCTGTGTCATTCTCCTTAATACATCCATGCTTGTGCCTCATCCACCTCCGCCTCCTCAGTGAGTGGGGGTCGTGTCTAGAACGGAACAACAGATTTGTGAGATTTGTCTGTGTCGTTTCTTTATTCCTTCAACTAAATGTGTTTGTGGTTAAAATCTGTGTAAGAACAGGAACCTCAGATAGAAAGTTTTAAAAGATATGACCACATTTTCTCTAAGAGCAGCCTGACTAACATACTTAAAATAGTAAAGTATGTGGAAAATAATATGCATTTTATGTGTTACTGTAATCAAATTTGAGATTGGGTCAGGCAAGCATAAATGCTGTGGACCTATTGAGTTTCCCAACTAATAAGTGTCTGTCATAGATCATCTTTAGGCATCTATTTGCCAAAAATGTGTGCTTATTATTTTGCCATTTTCATTCTTTAACAGTCAACAGCATCCAAGAAAGAAAGTCATTAAAATTCAATTTGTCTCGGGGAGAGACCCCTAGACCCCACCGAAATCCTCCCAATTTTTGTTTTCTCATAGATCAGTGGATCCATGTGGAGCAGCTTTTCACCTTTGCCATCAGTCCTGTTTTGAGTGATGGAGCGCGGCCGTGAACCCACTGATCGCTTTTTCACCTTGCTGCAGTGCTGGAGATCATTCTTGGTGTCGAGAAAGAAAAACAAAGAGGACTCAGGATTTTATTTCAAGACCGATCAAGACCACAGCTATTGGGATATCACTAAAATTGCCTGTGTAGGCCTAAAGGGTCTTGTTTACTACAAAACTATTCTTCCTTTTATCAGGAATTGCTTTGGTGCGCTAACACCAAGCATGCTCACTTTAGCAGTGCTCAAGTTTGGAGGCAACGGGCGAATGATGCATTCACAATTTCTGGAGGACCAAGGTAATGTGATAGTGAACATTGTAAACATACAACAACAAATATCAGATGAAACAAGCCCATGTTTTTCCAGGCAGAGTTACAGTTTCATTTTGATGCTATATGTTATAGTTTGTAGTTTTTAAAGTGGAAACACGACCAATTTTGTGCACAAAATCAACAAAATATTATAGTTCCTTGTTGTAGCTTGAACATCGCCAAATAAGCATTGTCATTATCAGCATGTTAGCATGCTAATGTTTTCATTTAGCTCATAGAATTGCTAGCATATCTGCAGACTTTTGGTTTTGTTTAAATAACGATACTGCCTCCCTGTCTTGTTCCCCCATGTTAGTATCAGAAATGAAACTTCAGTAATCATTTTTAGGGCTTTAATTTACCTGCGTTTCTACAATAACTTTAGACCTGTCACAAAAGCATAAGTTTTACTATATTTGAGCTCCTGTAGAGTTACTTCACTTCAGGAGAAATGAACAATATTAGCATGTATCTTCACTGCCTGTTGTAGGTTGTCCACCCATAAAACTTTTGTTTTTGATGAATGTTTGCTGTAAATACAAGCGCAAAAAAAGCAAGCTGGCAGGAATATGACAAATGTGCGTGAGATCCGGAAAAGTTTAACTCAGAAAAAGTATCATCAACACAGTCATTTTTCTCCCCACTACCAGTGAGCAGCATTTCAGCTCTGTGCTGTCGTGACTCACTGTGTGTCTGTGTGAGCAAGCATCTGTGTGCGCTATTTAAGGCGGTATGGTCACAGTGCACGGCCCGCTGTGTCTGTCTGATCTCTGGTGGGAGACGTAGCTCTGGCTGAGTGGTCATGACCCTCCCACATAGTGAAGAGGGTGCGGTGGAAGGAAATGCAGCCTGAATGGCACTGAGCACAATGCCCACTCTTTAATATCAGCAGCTAATGCATCTGTGATCGAAACACCTGCTGGTGATCGCTTTCATCTCGCCCCAAAAATGATCTGGCGTCATTGTCTGTTTCTGTTTTCTCCTCTTGATGGTTACTACAAAAAAGAGAGAAAAGGATCTTTTGAAAAGCAGCAATGGCCTCTCCAACATTTTGGAAATTAAATTTAGGTGGCAAAAATGTTTCGTTGTCAAGTGCAGAGTGAGTCTTTCAGTTTTAACAGTTGAAAAAAGTAAATGTGAAGCAGAAGATACACACAGTGAGCACTATTAGACAAACTGCTCTGAGCTCTGACCTAACCTGACTTTCTCTGTCCCCACCAACTCCTGACCCGTCTCAACCTATCGATTTGTGTTCTGTTCCTGCTGCTTTGTTTATCTGACCCAGGCTTGGCTCGAATCTATCAGGAAGATTTCTCTCCGCTCTCTGCTCTTGTTTCAAATGGACAGGGCATTAGAGTTCCCTTTTAGAGCCACCGCAAATTGCCAGTTTGCTACACAAAAGACACCTCCGGGAATACAACAATCTTGACTCCATGGGAAAGTGAAAAAGCTGCGAGCTCTCTGCTTCTTTATTATCGCGGTAGCACTCAGTTCCTAAAATGACGAGCAAGCTGCTATCAGTGTTTTATCATCATCAGTGATTATTTTCAGAGAACGCTGATAGATTTGGCATGTTTACAGCTTAGGAATTGCCTGGTATGATAGAGCTAGTGAGGAAAACTAAGCAGGGATAATGGAGGGTATTAGATTTTTAATCGTGACCTTTATCTTTCCTCTGTCTTTAAAGGTCATTCTCTTATTGGACAGAACATGTTCCTGACTTTCTGGAGAGGATTTGAGACTGTCAAATCCAGCATGTTCCTGTGCACCTCATATCATGGCAGCACAGAGCAAAGTGTCCTTGAAACATATGCTCTATCTCTAATTAAAGGGGAGCTCAAGAAAGGCCCAAAGTAACCCAAAGCATATACCCTTAATTAACGAAAACAGTCCTCATGTTCATGGAAGGGGTTGTCAATGCTGCACCCAGGGCAAGACATATCAATCATACAATGTGTTGGCAACCCTCCTCTACTGTGTCACTCATTCACTAAAGTTAGTATTGTTCATGTGCCTTGTGCCTGATGAAAAATGGAATAGAAACTAAGCTAGGGGGGAGATACATCCCAATAAAAGAGAATGATGTGATTAAAAATATGTTTCCACTCTTAGGGTGTGTCCAGACAGAACGTAGGGTGAATTAATGAGGCAGAGCAAAGGGGGACCATTACTATTAGGCAAAGGTTGGCAATTGCCTCCAAGCTACCAAGGGCCCCATAAAACCCTTCATAAACTTATGCTTAAGAAAGTGTTTGCCGTCTGGCCAGAGATACAGGAGTATCCACTGCTGCATCCCAAGATGACAGAGCAGTTTCTTTCAAGAGGCTATGAGACTCCTCAATTCATCCTCAGCACTCCACCATAAATCAAAGTTTGTTTTTATGACTTAATTATTCAAGGATTTAAACAGGGGAAGAACAAACGATGAGAAGGCCCCCCTGCCTGTTCTTGGCTTAGGCTCCATAATGACTAAATCCGCAATTGACACTATGCAATTGCATGTAAAGACAATGGGAAAACAAATGAATACAAACTCTTTTCTATACAAACTAAGGCCAAGGCATTTATCCCGCATGTGGGCTTTATGAATCTACTTACATGTACTGTTTAACAAAATTAGTATGGGTAAACCCGCTAAAAATAAGCGATTGGCTCCCATCCTATTGTTAGTAGTGTTAGAAGTGTTTGCCTTTGCTTTTTTATGTGCAAAGTCGAGCCTCAACTCTAAAAGTCTCTGTGCACTCAGCTCTCAGCACTGTTGTAGCTTCTAACTGAATCTCTGTGGTTCAGAGTTTAGATTGCTGTTCATACTTTCAGGTATTCACTTTTTTTTCACTTGTTTCATGTTAACTTTCTGCCAGATAGTCATTAAGTTATTGCTGATGAAAACCAAACATTTCCTGATTTTGTTGCTTCGTCGGAAAAGACTTTAAATAAGTAAATATCCAGGGAACTGTGAAAAATTTCTAGATAATGAAATGTGCCACAATTTCACAGCCACTTGACTCGAGATGAGAGCGTATCAGGTGCCCCTGTTATGATGGAAACGCACATGTCTGCCGTGCTAAGCTGACATGCCAAGTCATAATGTGTCGAGCCGAGCAGCACATGTTTAGAAAAGAGGCAAAAGAGTCACAGAAGTTAATGAAACAGCTGACAAGCCTAGAGAGCATCGTGCTGGCAAATAGGTGAAAATTAGTGTGTCCACCCGAGTGTCATGTTTGCATCACTGTTGACTGAAGCTGTGCCAAATACCTGTCACTGCAGAGTCATTCAACCTGGGAAAAAAGACAGATGCTGTTGGGTGTTAATGGTTTTTCTTGTGTGAAAGGGAATATACAGACATGAGCTTATTGCCATTGTCTGTACAGTTGCTTAATTGCCTGTTTGAGGGGAATAAACACAAACTGATCAAATGGTCCAGCTGTCAAATTAACATTAAAGTTAAATTCACTTTGCTTTCTGTCTGAACACACTTTTGGATTTGTCATCCTGGCAGGGTTAAATTATCAGCTAGCTCCGTACAGAGTCAAGCCTTCCCTTGTCCCTCTTGGTTGTACCCACGAGTGACCAAGAGGTACAAAAAATGGATTTCACTCAGCTTGGTGTCAGTGACTATTCAGGCATTGTTTAAAGTTTGTTCTTCTGTAAAGTATGTTGTTCTCTAAGGGTGGGCGGCAGACCCACATCCACTACATGAAGAAAAAGCTGCTCAGTTCAGGGTTCAACTGAATGTCTTAACACATAACTTAGCTTTTTCTTTGTTTTATTTAAATGTCTTTAGAGACCTGAGGTGGTATATTTTTTTCAGTAATTACAAGAAAAGACAAGCGTTGAGGTCAGTCTGAAAAAAGGAGCAGAAAAATATTTATTCTGTGTGTCTATATCTTGCGACTTCTTTTTGCAGGGTCCTGACCCCCGGGTTGTAAACCATTGAACTGAAGCTCAGTCACTAATGTTTTTGAACCTTGCTTTTTGACACTTTTTACAATAGCCCAGTGCTTTCCTGAGTTTCTTTTTGAGAGCATCTGTGGAAAGTTTTCTTGGAATTGCACCCAGAAGAAAATGCGAAGTGTCTGATTGGAACAGAGAGGAACTTTGGCACATAGCAAGGCACCCTAGATGCATGTTGTTAACCCAGATCTTCACTAAATCAATACTGGGGGTTGGACTTCGTGGTACTACACATCTCCTCTTCCACACTGACAGGATACCTGGGCTCGACATAGTTCTGTTTCTCCATGCAAGAGTCTAACACTTCACAACACTAAGGCATTAACCCTGAAACAGCCGTTCTGTTACTGGCCAGAGATGTACCTGAGGAAAGATAGGTTTTATCTCAACATCTCACAGTTGCAGTTTTTCCAGCAGTTCCCCCCAGCTGATGCGAACTATCTCAACAGTTGTGTTCCTAACAACGTAACAATTTGAAAGACGTTATTTCTCTGGATCACCAGCTGAGCTCCCAAGAATCCATTTGTCTTACCACGCAGAGGTATAAAGGAATGGCCTTGTAGGCAGAGCACATCGATACAAACCACAGAGAGAGCTGATCCAACGTGAGGCCATGTGCACGGTGAGCAAAATTTGATACAAGTGAATCCATTAAACATCGACCAAATGTCATCAATAAAACCTGTTGAGCCCCGCCGCAGTCCCCGCAACAAGAACAGATCCCAGAGAACCGCTACCATGGGTGAGAGCGATACCACTGCTGACGTTCTCATCTGTTTCTGCTCTGACTTCGGGGCGTACTATTCAGAGTATCTTCTAAATCAAGGAAAAACATTCTGCGGCAGAGGCGTCTGCATTTATACCAGCTCGAGCCATGTGTTTTCACAGTCACATGCCCCGTCCTTCTGTTTATTCATGAGTTTGTTTCCATCCAAAGAAGAAAAAATAAGTTTTCCCTGAAGAGGTGGGAAGAGTTGTACACACACACACGCACACACACACACACACAAAAGGAAAATATAAAGCGAGTTATAGCGATCCCACACTGACAGAGTCCCCCTTTCTCTTCTTTTTCCTCTCTTTTTTTTCTCTCCATCACCTCCAGGCTGCGTCCATCCAAATTTGGGAAG
This sequence comes from Lutjanus campechanus, assembly GCA_027495735.1. Lineage (NCBI taxonomy): Eukaryota > Metazoa > Chordata > Actinopteri > Lutjaniformes > Lutjanidae > Lutjanus > Lutjanus campechanus. The sequence continues at coordinate 3,520 of JAJHUR010132961.1, read as the reverse complement.
ACAGTGCTGTATTATTAGCAGAGGGTTCTCCTCATCAGCACAGCTGTGAGTGGGTTGTGCATTGTTGATGCTCTGAGACGCAGTCGAGCAACCACCTCTCCATCACCTTTCATCTGCGCTTCACACACAGCCGGAGGCAGAATAGACGGGCGCAGAACTTGTAGCCGGTGATATCATTACGTGGAAACTTCGGAAAAGCGCCGGTGAATCGGTGTGGCATTTGACTCGACATATATTGATAACGTGGTTTTTGTTTGCACATCAGATGATAAATTCTACAGCACGATTTAATCCTCCCACAGCTCAAGTCATCCATACAGTATTCACAGTGATGGTGGTTACCCACAGTCACGATGCAAAACTAGTACTGATACACAGGTCTTCTTGTGTTTTTGTTTCTAAATATTTATTTTTAAGTTGCATCCACTCTTGAGGAAGTTCTCTCAAGTTGCATCATCATTTGGAATTAAGTTATTTAGCTTTATTTATTTTTTATACTTTATTTCATAGTTCATTAATAAGATGTAACAAACAAAAAACTTTTTTATCAAATTAGACAAAAACTAGAAATAATGTTCTATAGTTGAGAGTATTATACTGTTCAAGTTATACTGTATACTTATCAACCTTTATTAGAGGGAAATAATTACCGTCTAATGAAGTGTAATAAGGTTCTAATAAATGGCCTACTTAATAATATATTATTTCTAGTTTTTGTCTAATTTGATACAAAGTATGACATGTTGTGTCTAATGTGCTGTAAAGTAAAGTGTGACCCAACCCATCATTACTGAAAGTTATAATTTTTTCTTATATTATGATATGCTAATCTCTTCCTGTTGTCTTGATGAAGCAGAATGAAAGAATGTCATATTTTCTTTTTTTGAGCATTCCTGGTAGTTTGTTTTTCTGGTCTTATTCTGGCCCTGCATTGCGGTAGCAGAAGGGAAGAATAGGCATTTGTTCTCTGTAACCATGTTCTCCTCTGAAAATCAAACTTTCACATGGACAAGAATGGCAAAAAGAAATGCTGGACATCGCACACACGGTGCACATAATTATTAGCTGCTGCTTTCACAGGAAGCCTGAAGGTTGTTTTTTTCTTTTCTGTTTTCTTTCTTTTTTTTTCTTTTTTTTTTTGCCTTCACTTCTGAGCCCCGATGTACGATAAAAAAACAAATCCAGCCAGATGTGTTTACACATTTCACGATGATTTTTTTTTTCCATACTCAGTGTGTGTGTGTGGTTGTGTGTTTTAGGCTCCCTCTGGTTGCTCCATAGTCTTATATTGAATTTTCTCTTTAAAAAAAAAAGGCCTCAGAAGATATTAACAACATTTTTATGTTGATTTTAACAGACATTAGCTGGAAAATATCCAATTCTGTTGTTCCAAACCTCTGACCTTGTGTAAAATTCATATGTGGACTTAATTATAATGTGATCGCGTACATGTATAAGCATGTGTGCATGATCAACACACCTGCAGCCTATTTTTTATTTATTTTTTGTGCACATTCAAGGCTGAATGCTGAAGGTCCTCTGATTCAGAATTCTTTAAAAAGATTTGATTTACAACCTTCCACGCCAGTTATTCCTGTGAATGCAATTCCGCAAACTTGGTACAAGTATCTCAAGGATGAACCGATTTGACATATTTTAAAACATCTTTATGGCTCCATGACGGCAGCAGCCATGGCCACAGCCATTATGTTTTCAGGTCACCCCATTCTTGTGAACACGATACCTTGTTAACGTCGTGGTGAACTTGGCTCAGGAATCCACTTGGAACTCAAGGATGAACTCATTAGATTTGTCTGGTCAAAGGTCAAGGCCACGGTGACCTCAGTGAACACATTTTTGGCCATAGCTCATGAATTCTTACACACATTATGACAAAATTTCACAAAAATATCTAATAGGATAAAATGACGAGGTAATGACATTCTATATCCAAAAGGTCAAAGGTCATCTTCACTGTGACATCATAATGTTCAGCTCTCCGTCAGTCTTCTGTACT